>JAUUDW010521530.1:0-12380 GCA_032361385.1 Panulirus guttatus | reverse complement strand
GACCAGAGTAAAACGTAAAGAAATAAATTGTGAATTGTTTGATGTGAAGACTGGGGTCGAACATAGAGGTGTCACGTTTGAAGTATATGATCCATATGAATCAATTCACGAGGGAAATATGAAATTATTGAGGAAAGTAAAAAGACTTTGCAATATGCCGATGACATGGCATTTGTGAGAGACGGTGAGTGAAGGGCATAGAATGCCATCAACAAGCGTTGTGTAAACATGAAAGAAGAGGAAATAAAGTCAGTGAATCGAAATCAATTTTAGTAAACACTGGTGGAAGCTGAGAGAATAAGTAATTCTGGAAAAGCAAAGGAGGAAACAGGTAATAAATTATAAATGAGATAGAGCTTTAATGAAGAAAAATCTACAGAAAGTATAAATAAATAACAGTTAATTGATATAAATATATGAGACTATACGACTTTTATATCCAAAAGTATAAATGAACAACAACTAATGGATATTTATAAGAATATAAGAATTCTATATACTTTCCTTAAAGATAAGATGGCGCCATCTAAGAGCAAGTTACCGTGTATAAAGGTCGTCCGAAAACTCCTGATCTGTTTTACAGAAATAATGATATCTAAAGCTCCCGTTTCCCTCAGATAGAATTCCCAGCACGATAGTGTTTCAACAAGACGGTGCTTCGGGCCACAATGCAAACATCGATCCAACTTACCTCAGTGAACGTTTTTCAGATCCCTGGATCGAGAACGGTGGAATCAGGCCGCAGACGGCAAGATCTCTGGATTTGACGCCAAGAGTGTTTTGTAGTCGAACAATAAACGAAAAAAAAAAAATTGCGGGTGGGGAGAATAACAGTGAGGCATGATTTGTGAGACCACCCTGGCGCTGCCACGAAGAAACTAACCACAGATTTTGGCGAATCCTCTGCGAAATGCAACTGACAGACATTAGATATGCAGGGACACTGATAGGGCCGCGCCGAAGCTGAGGCCTGAATTTGGTTCGTAGTCAGGCGTAGTAAACATTAATCCTGAGACCATTCTTTAACATATGGATCAGAGAACTGATATACAACGTACAGATCAGAGACCAGCCGAAGACAAAACAATCACAGCCAAAGTGCCAAGTTGCAGACACGTGCAAACAACGGACTGCTTAAGATTCTGTAAAAGATATCGCACTGAATATCACGACCACGTTGAGGGCCTGAAGGGAGATGGATCAAAGTCGGGAAGAAAATCGTTGTTAATCAGAGGAACTTAAAGAAAGTCAAATATGTGAGGAACAAGGATGATGGTGGAGTCTCGCGGGAGCGGCTAGCTAGTCAGGGGTTGGTAAACCATCTGGCGCTGAAGGAGAAGAGAGAAGAGCACCATCACTAAGTGGAGAAATTGGTTCAAGTTGAAGAGCGATAGAGGGGAGATGATAAAGTGAATTTTGACTGAAATCTCTGAGGGAGTGAGGAGGAAGAGCCTGCCAGATGAGTGAGCTGTACTCCGTCCAGCAATGTATCAACCTACTGTATAGTCTGGGTAGCTTCTCTAAAGAGAAATACAGTCGTGAAATTAAAAGAGTTTATTTTTCGAAAGTAGATTAAAGACTGAATTTATATCAAGTGTACCAACAGACTGGAAGGGTTGAACAACAACTTCATCAGAGAATGTGACCAAGACAGACGGTATGCAAGATAAGAGTAACAGCAAAGTAAATGGATCTTGAAGTTACTGAGTTAACCCAGGTTGTGTGCGCCCAGCCAGAGGCGTTGGTCATGTCTGAGGTAGGTAAGGAAAACAATGGAAGTGACGTGAAAGAATTGGAGGAGCAAGTAAGGAAGTTTGGTAGTTATAGGTTGTATGAGGAAGCCCGCAGATTTCAGTCGTTAGCACAGCTATACGCCTGACTTCTGGTGGAAAGATCACTAATAAGGAAAATAAAAAAAGGAACAGAGTAGTTGTTAGGTAGACCGACTGCCCCTCCAACCGCCAGGTCAGTACTCCTCCGAGACCGTTGGCGCCACACTCCTTGACTCTCATTCCCACACTCCTCTTATCTCGCTTCCGGCCACACTCTTCCCTGACTGACCACCTTATACTCACTGTCCCGCCCGCCTGCGGCACTCCACCCTCATATTCTCCCTATTCCACAAACACACACACACACACACACACACATATACCTCTGGCTTAGGCTGGTGGGTGTGTATGTGTATATATACACACAGGAGTGAGAATATAGTAAATGTATATAAGTTTAAGAGCAGGGCCAATACCATTATAAAAAGTTTCCCCGTCACACGCAAATGGTAATCACATACAGAAAAAAGATCTGTCAACGTGATAGACCGAGGAAGGAGAGGGAGAAAAGCAAGGAATACAGTCAGACGGCAAAAAAAAAAAAAAAAGATAAAGGGAGACACTAAATGAGGCAAGAGAAAGTAACTTCTCAGCATCGTCGAGGACCCTTTTGCTTCAAAGGAGTCCACTTCACCCTGCTCCCGCATGGGGTGCAGCCTTGAAACTGTGGGGTCTCCATGACAGTGGGACTAAAGACTGCGTAACTATGTAGCTCTGAGTGTCTGCATTTGTACAAGAACCTCTACATCTTCCATTGTCTTCTGCTATGGTGTATCTGTTTAGTGTTGATACGGTATTACCTGCACAGCCTCCACGTCGTGAAAGGAATAGCAGTCTTGAAGGCTCTTGGCTTCACAGTCATCACAAGGGTTAGTTCAGTCTCACTTAGAGGATAGAGTTCGCTAGTACCTTCTGACTGTGTTGTCTGACGTGAAGGATCACCGAAACAAAAAACTGTGGGCACGAATTGTCTTAATACCTACAACAACAAGTAGTCATGAGGATGAAATTTTAATATGCAAGAGAATCAGGTGAAATGTACTGGAAGGTTATAAACACGGTTTAACGGCTTGTCACACTGAACAATATGAGACTAAATACAGAGTGGAGGTTGGGCCTCCTACCCCAGGGATATCCCTCAACCAGCCAGGGGTTGACGGTCGCTGCAGTCGACCCAGGGTCGGGTACGGGGTCAGTGGTTAACATCAGACGTTACCCCATGAGTCTCTGACCTCAGACATATTACAAAAACTATATATATCAGAGTTACTGTATGTTATTGACACTGCGTTACACACATTCGGTGCTACACACTTTCCATCTCACACCACACACGTCCCGTTAGACACGGCAATTACACACTAAATAAAAAATATTGCATGATTTACGTATGCTGGACACCACACGCACAATACATTGCACACTATTTCAAATCATTTACATAACAACCTACACAATACACATACTATACAGTGTACACTATATATATCACGCAACGTATGGCCTACTATTGGCTACACAGCCTATACAATAGACCTACCAGGCATTATGCAAACTGTGCATTACACACTCACTATTCATGAGACTTGCTCGTACAGGTAAGATGACCGGCACTACACCCAATATATATCACATAATGTACTTTACTCACTAACCACAGTAAACGCTTTATGTTACACGCTGTATGTAACATACGATATGTTACACGCACACTATACATTATACACACGGCACATGTAAACTATACAATACATAATATGTAGCAAATAATTATCAATCACCGAATTTAGATTCCAGACAGTCACGACCACTCTCCCAACACTGGATATGCCAGGTCGTCACAACCACTCTTCCAACACTGGCTATGTTTTCCAGCAGTAATCTCTCGCGCTACAGCGACACAATTTCATCCTCAGTTACTTTATCTGTCGACAATGTAATAAGCGTCTCTCTTCACTGTCCCTGAACGCTAATCATGGCACTTTATTAAAGTCAAGTGGACTAATTTACGGCTATTTTATTAAAGGATGGGGTTGGTGGCGAATTCCAGCCTCTGCTCGGCCAATTATTCTGTCTCTGGCGAGCAGTTAGTAAAGGTTATTGTTGCAGGAATTGAGGCATTTATTCCCCTTCCCTCCAAGGCCACCTACTTCTCCCAGGCCATCGCTCAACCATTCCCTCTCTGAGGACCTTCAGCCAAAGGATCTGGCATATCGCACCCGGAACAAAACCCACTTTCCTTCGACTTGCGTTCAGCTTTTATCTACGCCTGAAATCAATGTAGGTGTGGTAAGGTCTCTTTTTCTTCTTTTTTTTTCAAGTGACAGGTCTGTCTGGTCCTTAATCAAAAGTATCTCAATCAGTTTTTGTTGTCATACCTTCCTTCGTTATCCCGTCCCGACAATGCAACATCTGCCACTCCGAATGAGAAAGCAACGCTTTTTGACTCTCCTTTCTCCACCTCTGACGTTTGAAACATTCCCTCACTCCTTGGCACAACTCTTACCAATCCTGTGCCCCTTCTTAGAATTCCTTCTCGTAAAACCCAAATCGCACTTCTTTCGCTGGACATAAGTAAGGTGTATGGAGCGGATGTCACGCCTGACCACGCTCTCGATAAGTGTTCCTCCTAACATGCGCCCGTCCTCGCACTCTTGTTATGCTTCTGGCTAAAGCCCGCAGCTAATCCTCTTGGAATCAGTCATTGGCACAGCCTGACCCAGTGACGACTAATCACTCTAACCCCCTTCCACCCACACTGTTGTTGCTCTGGCGAGTAAATATTCGTAAGGAACTGTTGTGCATTTCCTCCAGAAGGTTCACATAAATCTGCCGCTTATGCTTTCTTTTTTAATACAAGAAAATTAATCGTTCTTAAGAATGTAGAACAGTCCTCCGAACCATCCCAGTGCAAGACTAAAGGGCGTTGGTTAGAGTCATCTTTAGCGCCTCAGAGCAACCTTGAGCATTGTACAGCAGGCTCACGTGATCACATGTCAACACATGGGTCGAAAAATTCCACAGGGCGACTAAATTAACTCAAGGCTCGGTCCAGCTACACGGTTCTCTCTCTCTCTCTCTCTCTCTCTCTCTCTCTCTCTCTCTCTCTCTTTCTCTCTTTCTCTCTCTCCCATATTTCAAGAGAAATGGTAATTCATGGAAATATGAACTAGATATTTAAGTACAATTATACATGCAATGTAATTTGCACAGCAACAGACTGCTGAGTCCTTTCGAGACTGTTTTTGATAATGGTAGATAGTGAGAAACGTATAGACTAATGAGTAAGAGAAGAAAGGAATACAGACAATTTAAAGAGGAATGCCTGTTAACTTTTCATGTTATGGGGAGGTGTAAGGAACGTTAGTTGTGGACTTGGAAGCGAGCATTTATCAGATCTAGTCCTAAACAGACTTATTTAGGTGTTGCTTTCAACTGCTACAACTGGTAAACTATTCCCTGTTAACGATACTGTTAAAAAGTACTTCGCCTCATTCGAAGTGAGACATCTTCCTACGGTTTTTGTATCCTTTATAACAAGTGAAATCTGACAACTCTAATCATATGTAGCTGCTGAAATAAAAAAGATCACCGCTGCTGGTGTAGGAACATGGAGGTGCAAATAGATAAGAAAAGCATAATTTGCATCCATATCCATATCACTCAAGTTCACATTAACGTGGGTGTATTGTACACTTGATAGCATCGTGTCATGTATCTTGCAATGGTCTTACATAAAGTGCTTAATGCTGACGACTCGTTGAAGCTGCTAATTCCTTATACTTTAAAGTACAAAGATCAAGTGTTTTATCTTTTACAAGTCAAAATAATGTGTCTCTTAACAGAATAAAGGTACTGTTGAAGTGGGACTCTTCTTACGCCACCTCTGTTGGGTAATCTAATTCATAACTATGTCAGATGTACAGTGGATCATAAAAGTATCGGTGCGCAGGGGGTCCGATGCCTACCGAAAACATTCACACAACTGCTGACGTTGTGGGAGGGTTGGTATGCCTGGCTTTGGCTTGTTCGGAAGGTCCGAACCAATGGGACATTGTTTCAGAACGTCGTTCACGGAACACTAACAAAGTCATCGTCGGGCACCAGCATCATGCTTCTGTCAGCTGTAATGGAAACCATACAGTCAACACGCGGAGCTATCGTAGTCTTCCATGAAGCGAGCCACAGCGTTTGCGATATCGCGCGGCGGCTTGGTATCCACCGCAACACAAATTCTTTATAAGGACCTAAAAATTATCCGCTGAGCGAAGATTTCGAACCTCTTCTTTCATGAACCTGTATCATGACTAACTTTCCTATTTGAATATCATCCTCCTTTGCAGTTGTACGTTGGGAAGTAACCATGTCTCAGCTAACATAAGAAAAAAAAATCCTGCGGTTGAACCAACCTAGTCTTCAACAACGTACGGAAGCTGAGGCTTAGAACGATAGAGTTCGTAAGGCAAATCCTTCTCTCCGTACAGAAGAAAATGTGGGGGTATTTCCTACAGACACATTCAATCCAGGCCTTACCTGGACATTACTTGCCACATCTCCTCCAACACTTCCCTCTTCAGTCCCTCTACCAAACTGTTGCTCGCTTTGTGGTAGACGACAATGTGGCACTTCTTAATATCATTGTACAGAGTTAACCTTGCAGCGTGGGAAAAAGTCTCCCTAGACACGTATCTTCAGTGGTTTCACGAACACCGAATGTGATACTAAATATCAGATGGCGATGGCTGATGATGCATCAAGTTTTTATGAATTAGGTCCACGTAATAACTTAAGGCAATTCTGTCGCAAGGAGATTCTGAGATGGAATCTTATGTAGACGCTCTGCGTCTAGGGTTATACTGTCTGACAATGGGTAAGAATACATTGTCAAACAGGATTCCACCTCAGAATGTCCTAGCGACAGAATTGTTTCAGTTATTACGTGGACTTCATTCATAAAACCCTGATGCATCATTAGCCATCGCCATCTGATATTTAGTACTGCATTCGGTGTCCGTGAAACCACTGAGGAAATCTAGGGCAATCTTTTTCCACGGACCATCTGGCAATCGTCGTCAACATCGATACTGGAGCTAAAATACTACCTTTATGTACAACACACGAATGACACCTATATACGGTATCTTATCTATCCTTAGTCGTCCCTGGCTAGGAATACTTCAGCCGACCATAAAGTTGATCCTGCAACTGTAAAATGGTAACATCATCTTCATCCAAGACTGTCATAGGATGGCATACTAGGGCTATATTCCTTGAGAGGTCAACTACGGCTGTATTTTCTTTTTTTTATGTTGAAGGATCTAGTCACGGACAAAAATCCACTTCAAGGACGGGCCCCAAATGAAATATAGAGAAAACTGACAAAGGGGGAAAAAGACAGAGAAAGTATTCATGAATTCCTGCATTAGTTCCTTCCAGATACTCAAATGTGGGACAATCTCTTGGACTATATTGTACCAGCGTGTTAGTTTTCCATTGTACTTGAGATGATTCTACTACTGGAACATAATCCGTCAAAGTATGAACTGGGTGGCCATATACCAGATCTTTGAAGTGCTTTCGTGCCCGAACCATCTCAAGAACCTCTCTCTCCATTCATAGTTACGCCCGGATCGAATTGTCTCACTCTCCCTCGCTAAACCTCTTTACCTGACTTTTATTCAGGTTAACTTCCAAGTTCTCCTTGCACACACTTTCCAACTCAGTGACCGAGTAATTAGACTCTGCCTTAGACAAGGTTCTATTAGCATACTCTGCGAGGAGGAACTTTCCTTCGTGTTTCTGCATGACGGAAACGAGGCCTTCTCCTGAGGCATCCGTTGCCATGATGAAAATCTTTGTGAAATCAGGAACGCTGAGAATTGAAATATTGACTTAAGTCATTTTCAAAGTCTCCAGTGTCTCTTGCTCTTCCGTATTCAAAACAAAGGTTGATCTTTCTTCAGTAATTTCGTTAATGGTCTGGCTTGTCTGGGAAAACTGCGTGTGAGTGCTCTATAAAAACCTGTAAATCCTCCAAAAGAGGAACTTCATTTTCCAACTTATAGGTGCGGATTTTTGTTACCATTTTAACTTTCTCATCACGCGTTGCGATGCCTTCTTCATTTCCCAAGCGCCTCAAACATTTCAACTGCTTCTTCAGACACCTACACTTGGTCAACTCACACTTCGGTCTTATTTGTTCTAAGTTTTCGAACACTAACTTCAGCTTCTCAGAGCGCTGCCCAGTAATACAGTAATATCATCTTAGTATACCATGAGGCTCGTTACCAGGTTATCCTTGAAACAATGTTCATCAAGGGAATTATTTGATCCAAAAGGCATCTATCGAAACTTGACGTGCCGGAAACCCTGCTTCAGGTCAACATTACTTAAAGCATAGAACCGTTACGGCATTTAAACGGCAGTAACCAATAACACAAAAAGTATTGATCATCAGAGGAATTATTAACAATGGATCGTTCCACGGGCTGACGTTGGCTCAAGTAACACTATCATTAACCATCACCTCCACTTCAGTGCCGTGAGCGTGGCGTGCAATGAATCGGAATGTATTAACATTTGGTATGATGTTAATAGCGAGATCTCTATAATGCCATTGTATTCCAGCTTGCTATGCAGAAGCAAACTGCCTCTCTACGGCCACATGGCAAATCAATTGACCAGTCTGTGTAATCTGGGTAGTCAACCTCTGCAATATGCTGCCATTTTTGGTTGTGATCATCCTAGTCATAGTATTCACTCCACTTCCCACATCAGATGTAACATCCGTCACATCATTCACTGCTTATCGCTAAACTCAGAATCAGCAGTGTATGTTCATCGCAGCATCTGTTGGCCAGACAGACACAGATGGTGTTATTCTTGACACTGTCCACTCCATAGAGCTTTAACAGCCATAAGCAATGTGACCCCGTTCCCGTCCTCCCTTCCTGACAACTGAAACACGCCATCCTATTCCTCCGTTTCCACTGACAGCCAGGGTTGGAGTAATTGTAACTGTAATTCAATTGAAATGTAATTGATTACATATAGTAATTGTAATTGAAAATAAAATCTAAGTAACTAATTGTAATTGTAATCAAGTGATCAAGTAATTGTAATTCAACTGTAATCGTGGAAGGGGAGGAAAGTTGTACTGGTAACCTTATAAATGCAAAGGCGGGCGAGCGGTACTTTGAAAGTACCGGCGGTAGCGGTACTAGTCCAAAAAAGATAATGGCGGTAGCAGCAGCGGTACAATTTATGAAAAGTTGAGCCGGTACCGGTTACGGTACTCGCCAGGGTTGGAGCAATTACGCTTTAAAAATTTTTACAATTACAATTACAAATACTTTACATTTTCTTGAATGTTATAATCACAAATACATTTGTGAATAGCAGTTACATCACAATTACAATTAGCACAAAACAAAATCAATTATAATTACTATTATAATCAGTTTCCCAAAATTGGAAAAAAAAATCATTTTGGTTAAAAAAAGACAATAAATTCTGCATTGTAACATTATCCTTTATTTACAAACAAGTGTCACAAACTATTTTGAAAACAAAAATAAAGATTCAATTTTAGTAGAAGTTGCAAATGCTAACGAAAAAGCTGGTTCAAACAACTCACTATTGCATTTTATCAATAAAATTGAACGGAAAGAAGTGACACCAAGTTGGGCGCTGTTAGCAATGAAAAAATTTTCGTCAGAGCTGAAAACTCGTTCTGATGGAGCAGATGTAACAGTACAGCAAATCACCTCTCTTGCAAGGTTCTTCAGTGGATGCAAAGTTTGGGACACTTCTTTCCAGCATAGCATTGGATCATTTGAAAATGACAGAGCTCCTTGCTCTACATATTGCATCAACAAAAGACTCACTGACACTGTGCTTCCCTCTGATCCCCGTTGATTTAGGAATTTCGTTGAACATTTTGGCATGAAGGAGAAAAGTCTGGGTCTTTTTGATTCATGTAATCCTTGTGCAGGATCATCCTTGTTACTTTCTTTATCCATTGTTGATGTTAACATCTCCTGAGCTACCTCCAATTTTTTAAGCATTTCCTTGACATACACAGCACTTAGTCCCTCCGCTCTTGTAATGGAAGCCAGTCCAGTTTGAACCTAGGATCCAAAAAAGCCGCTACTTGAACATCTCTCCTTTCCATGTATGGAGCCAACCTCTTCTTCACAGAGTCCAATAGGACGTTAGCCAGTGAGTGTTTAAGTCCCTGAATCATTGGTCCAATAGCAGATATGGTCACCTTCTGCCCTTCCAAAACTTCCATGGCCTCGTACAAAGGTTTCAGGACAATCTCAAACTCCTTTAAGGCAGAAATTTCCACTGACATGATTTTCTTACTCCTCTGCTCTCTCTGGGACAGAAGATCAATTGCATTATTCACCTCTGCGGGGTTCTTGAGTATAGATTTCACCATTTTCAACTGTGAATTCCAGCTTGTCGCATTTTGCAATTGGAGAACGATCCCTTTAGATTGAAGGTACTGAGCAGCTACTGTTGAATGCCTAATTGAGTTGATCACGGATGCAATTTTCTGAAGTGTTGATGAGAGAAGTGAAGTTTTGACATTTGGGTGAGTAAACTCATCCTTCACACACAGTTGCTCGGTATGTGCAAAACATCCCATTCTCTGAGGAAGGAATGTCAGTACATCTTCGAAGCAAATATCCTGGTCGACGATGTTGGGGTCACATGAATTTTCAACCTCTTCTTCCTCATCCATGTAGAAACTTGGCAAGGAAATGTTGAATGCTTTCACCATTGAAGATGCACTATCTTCAACTACTTTCTTTACCCTCCCTTGAATACTGAACTAACTGACAATTTCCTTATAGGCAGATGCAGTGTAAAATGCTGTGTGTCGGCCTTCATAGATATCGCAACAAAGGACACCAGACTTCAGTTCCCAGTCTATGTTAACATAGTGAACTGTAACACCAAGAAAGGAAGTCATTTGTCGATTTTTCCAAAGGTCTAGTGTTAAGTAAATTCTTCTAAGATCCTTCAACTCTAAATTCAAAGCATTTTGGATGGTAGTTCGAGCAGGAAACACATACTTTGGCTCAGCCTCTTGTACAAAATCATGAAATGTGGAACTTTCAATTGGACTGAGAGGTGAGAAAAGCCGGCCTTTACCATGCGCCTTTCCTTTAAATCGTTTGGTCTGAAATGCTCACTGTTCTCACCTCTGAAAAGGGAATGCATTGTCACCTGGCCTGTTTACCTCTTAAGAGTCTTGAGTTTCTTTTCGGAGTCATGTACTCTCTTCTCCTCTAAATATTCAGAGTACCTCTTAGGAATACATCTATTCAAGTGTGTTATAAGGTTGGAAGTTGCTTGGATGCTTGCCTTGACTTTAGATCCACAGTAATTGCATTTTACTATGATTCTGTGTTTTGCAGACCTACAATCTTTGAAGTATTATCATTATAATCAAGATATGTGATTGCTGGTTCCAGTTTCATCTGATGGAGTTGATTTGGAAATGCTGGCAGTAGCAGAGTCATCCATTCCTTACGTGATAGACATTGCTCGAGCCTGAAAATGAAAGGCTGTTTTAGCATTGTTACTTCATGGTAGTATTCCTTATACTATAAAGAAAGTATAATCAATCTATCAAGTACTGAACATCAACCCACAATTAACAAACATACTGAATTTTTGAAATGAATGAATGCATATACGCCTAGGATGCATATAATAGGTAAGCTAGGTTAGGTTAGGTTAAGTAGGTTAAGTCAGGTAAGTTAAGTTAAGCTAGGTTAAAGAATGATAAAGAATAATAAACAAGAATAAGCAGCGATAATTCCTCCTTTGGCATGACGCAATCAACAGCAAAAGTACGAAAAAGGGGGTCAAAAGTACCTCTTTACCGGCGCAAGTATCAGATAGTACGAAAACTGGTAAGTTGGCAACTCTCTCTTAGTGGACATGTATTAGACGAGAAATGGATGGTCCACTGCAGCTACTTCTGTCCCTGAGACGTGATTGAATGCAATACCTCCAAGGCCGTCACACAGGTAGGTTCTTATCTACAGTCACAGCTGCCTCCACTCTACACTTCCTATCCTTAAGGTAAGACGTGTGATGTTTACCTAACCTTATCTAACCCTAACTTAACCTTTCCTTCCCTACCTACCTAACATAACCTAGCTTACATAACTTAACCCACCTAACCTAGCTTACCTTACCTAAGTTAACCTACCTAACCTAACCTAGCTTACCTGACTTAACCTACCTAACCTAACCTAACCTAACCTATCATATGCATATAGGATTATCATACGCTTTCAATTTATTTATGAGTTGTGGGTTGATGTTCAGATCTTGGTAGATTTATTATACATTCTTTTATAACATACGGAATACTACCATGAAGTAACAATGCTAAAGCAACCTTTTATTTTCAGGATCGAGGAATGTCTATCACAGAAGGAATGGATGAACTTGTAATTATAACTGCAATTAAAGAAATGGAAAGTATTTGTAATTGTAACTGTAATAAAATTCTTAGACCGTAAT
>JAUUDW010521308.1:0-12197 GCA_032361385.1 Panulirus guttatus | reverse complement strand
CTTCCATTTGCTGCCAAGTCCACTCCCAGATATCTAAAACACTTCACTTCCTCCAATTTTTTCCCATTCAAACTCACGCCTCCTCTAACTCTTACCCGTAGATTGATACCCTACCTCCATACATCCACCCAATAGCTGCAGAGATCCACGCACATCCACACACCTTCCCCTACGAAACTCAGCGAGACCTTAAAATTCCCTGGAGACTATAATCAACCCCATCAACCTTTCACGTAATCGGAAGAGAACATTTTTTCTATATACATATTAATGAATATGATTATGTATTCTGCCGTCCATAGGCATCAGCCGAGGGGCATTATGTTTCATTTGAAGACTTGTTGCAGTGGAATTTGGTCTTTTATTCTTTCGAAGGAAAATTTTCACATATTTTCTGAATAGATAAAAAGTTTGCATCAGGTTTTAAAGTACCAAGATATGGAACATTGTTACATTAAGAGTTTATAGAGGGTGTCCGTCAGAAGTAAGATCATTTTCTTGAGGATGTTATATAATGATATGGGATATTAATCAAATACTTGAGAACGACAATACGACCCTTGAGGAGGGCCCTTGAGAAGGACTTTACGACCCTTGACCACGATGGTACGACCATTGACCACAACAGTAGGATCTCTGAGCACGACGGTACGACCCCTGAGCACGACGGGTCGACCCCTGAGCACGACGGTACGACCCCTGAGCACGAAGGGTCGACCCTTGAGCACGACGGTACGACCCCTGAGCATGACGGGTCGACCCCTGAGCACGACGGGTCGACCCGTGAGCACGACGGTACTACCCCTGAGCATGACGGTACGACCCCTGAGTATGAATATGGATGGCCTGGTCTTTGACCCTACCCTTGAGAGGTAGGCCAGAGGTCACACCACCGTACTTGACAGGTCGTAACGCCTGTGTGCTCAAGAGTCGTACCCTCGTGTATATGGGGGGTCGTTACGCCGAGAAGTTAATACTGTTGAGTAATGTTGCTGGGAAAGTCATCTCACGGTGGATGATCTCGTGGTGAGGTGAACACAACCTCATCTTCATGTTTTTCCCGGGAACACACTACACACACACCCGTCCTGGGGCTGTGAGGACGGTGAGGAGAAAGAGGGGTGAGGAGTGAGGACACTTTGTGGAGGGAGAGGAGGACACTTTGTCATAGTTCCTGATGAATTCAGGTCAATTTTCCCATTTTCTAAAGCTGTCTTCATTGCCGTTGCTAACGCCATCTATTATTCAGCGGCAAAACTACTTCGCCTGCGGCGTTCCACTAGCAGCAGACAGACTGTTAGTTCGTAATTACTAGATGGTCACTGAGCTTCTCTACTTAACTCGAATCTGTCTGACTGGTGCGGGAATTTTGTGATTCGTTCACAGAACTCTAACTTGTGCCCCAGAATTAGATTAATGCCTTGCGTGTCTGTGATTTCGAGCTGTGTATTGCGGGGAGAGAATTATGCACTTGTGTTGCCTCTTGTGTTGCGTGTTTGTGTGTATGTCTCTCTGTCTATCTCTGCCCATGCGTGTCTTTCAGAGAGCAAACGACATTTGTAATTACGAATGACACGAGTAATTGCCTCGGGAAACGGTTCCGGGGTAGGAATTAATGTAAACAACTCATAGGAGAGGTGGACTAATGGCAGTACAACCAATCAGCTGCGACTGGTTCTTAAGGTGAGGTGATCTCCCTTCCGGTTGGTTGAGAGTCCTAACGACTACCAGGGTCATTTAAGGCTGTCAACGTCAAACTACATCCACCAACCTAATGATCTTTCTTCACCTTCTTCATGTGTGAGTGATCATTCTCAGACCACATACGCTCCCATTCTCGTTGTGGCCCACGTCTTCCATCTACCAGTCAACAGTTAAACAGTCATCTGGGCGGGGCCAGACCCTCACGAATTCGTGAAAGATGTCCTGTAAGAGGCCCCCAGCAGAACCGCACTGTCATCCCTGCTGTGGGGGCGTCGGGGGGTCGTAGAATTATCCTCGACGCCTGAAGGAGGTGGTCCTCTCGTCCGATGGTTGTAACATGGTGATGACGGCCTCCATGTGACCCTGGCAGTCGGTGCAGACCCAAAACCCACATCACCAACCAACCAGGTCGATATACCCTCCAGACGGTGGACTGGCTGGGATATTTGAGCTTTTGACATTCGTTTATCAAAGATTTTGGAACCAAATTATGCAGTCCCTCACACCTTACCCACGGAAGATCTTTAAAAAATCTGCAACCACATGGCAAAGGTATAAATACTATCTGTATCAAGCCAAATACCCAACGACATGGGCGAATATTTGTAGGGAACAGAAACATCACAAAACCTGCCAATATCTTCAAAGATCAAGATTACGAGAATTATTCTTATCTCTATATTGTGCATGTGATCATCCTTACAGACACACACACACACACACACAGAGTTACCTGTCTCTCCTAACACTACAGCAACACTGTGTCGCCTGTGCTGTTGGCAAACTGTGTTGAGTCTATGAAAAATGATGTTCGCCAAGTAACAGTGGAGGATTGAGGTCGCGGCCAGTGGGATACGAGCAACACTTTCAACCACCTTCCTAAGCCACTGGTGCAATAACGAATTTTTCTTTACATACAAAACTTTATTGATTATTGTTAACCGCTATTTTATTTAATATCACAGATTTCCTTGTATTCAGGACTGGTCACCCGTCTCACAGCAGACTTACTTCTATACAACGGCTGCATTCACTTTCTGAGAATTCATTTGATATTAGAGACTGAAACTCAAGATCCAGATAATTCAATAAACGTTCGGTTCTCCGAACTAGCCAGCGTGTCCTCGCATACCACACGCGTTGTGCACTTTTCATTATCGCATTCACGAGCGCATAATCCACCCTCCTCCCCTCCCCTCCCCCTACCCTTCCCCTCCCTCACTCCCCCTCCCCTCCCCTCCCCTCCCCTCTCAACCATTGACCAAACCCTGGACACGTGATCCTGGATAACCTGGGTGTGTATGTCTTGGTCAAGTACTAGTCTACATACCGGCTCAAGGGCTCGACGGGTTTTGGAAATGATTACTGATGCTTGAAGGAAGACCGGATCTGCTAACCCTCACATCCCTCCACATTACGGGCCCCGGTATGATTTAAAGGGAGTTGCTTCCTGTCATTTTCAGGGGTTTCCTTATGCAGGGGTTCTGAAGCTGTGGGTCTCGCAGGGGCCCAAGTGAGTCTTGGGATGACTCGGTAAATTACACGTGAATTTTTGTAAAAATCTTAATTACATTGGCGTGAAAAGTTTTTGTAATTAGCAGTAATTACCCCATATTAATACAGGGGAAGGGGGGAGTAATGTGCTGTGGTGGATGTGGCCAATAAAATGGCTGCTCTTAGATCAAAAAAGATGACAAATGGCCATATGGTGCATTCTAGGACGATCTATTTTCTTTGAGGTGGACTGTAATTGGACGAAAATGCTTGAGTGGGACGCGGAAGGAAGATTGTTAAAATCATAAGCAAGTGCGAGACGGGGAAAACGAATAACCCCTTCAGTGGCTCACGGATCAGAAATGTTCGAGAGATTCTCTCTCCAGCCACCTGGCCGCAGGATGATTTGAGGAAACCCAGATTTTCCGGTTTCAGGGCCGCCGCAAGAAACCCATCAGGCCCTGGTATGATTAATGGAAAGTCGGAACTTCTCATTTCCAGTGCCCCGCCCACCATCTCCAGGCCGTTGGGCTGTGGAATAATTGAAGTAAAATCAAATTCTCTCATTTTCGTGACACCCACTCAAGCCATAGAGTCCTGGGGCCTATACCTCCACACCACCTTAATACTCCACTTCAGGCTTTCCTCCTGAGTAAGCCAAACACACTCCCTCGCGTAGAGTCATGAAATGTGTCGTGTGAGTCAACGCAACACAAGGTAAAGTCTGGACTCGAGGGGGAAACATCTCGAGTCTTCCCACAAAGCTGGCTTGTGGACTTGTGACAGTGCCGTGCGAGTGGCTCCAATGTGACGCCCCTGGAGTTACCTCCGTCATTAGAGACACTCGCTATGTCTCCCTGTGTCGCCCATAGAACACGCGGGGAAGACGGTGGTTTATGTTGTACAGGAGGCAGAAGAGACACCCGCGTTTGCCGTCAACATACACTGTCTCAGAGCGGCACCAGCGCGGCTCACGTCTGGGACTTTCTTATGTCCATAATTCGTAACAAATGTCAGAGGCTGAAATGCGAAATTCTCTGTGAGTGGACCGCGCGGGAAAGTAATTATGCTCTCGTTATGCCACTAATAGGGACTCTTACGCTTAAGTTTAAATGTACATTTAAGTTTTAGTGAGTTTACGTAATCCCGGCCCAATTTTTACTCAGTTAGTAGATGTCAATCGAATCTGGCTTTCAGTTCATTTGTGTTACTGGCATCTGTCACAAAGTGTGGTACAGTGCTCCAGTCACCTATGGTTCTTTAGCTGAACAAATTCTTTTTCTGTACAGTAGTCTAGACTTTCCTCATTTGTAGTCTAGAATTTCCTCGTGTGTACAGTAATAGAGACCTTCCCTTCTCTCTGCAGTCTGGACCTTCCTTTGTATAATTTCAATATATATTCTCTAGACTAGAAAAAGGACTGGTAATTGGGAATATCTGGCTTAAAAAAAAATGAGTATATAGGTATATGTGGAAGAGTGGGGTTAGCGGTGATCGGGCACTACTGGATTCTGTTCTTATTAATAAACGTGGAAAAGAGAGACTGTTGGATGTGAATGTATTAAGAGGGGCAGCTGGAGGTACATGTGATCACTCCTTGGTCAGGTGAGTGTGAAAGTTATATACTGACCTCAGGAAAAGAGGAAATAACATGGGTGTGAAGAGCGTGGTGGGAGTAAGTGAGCTTGGAAAAGAGGCTTGTGTAGTGAAATACCAAGAGAGATTAGGTGAAGAATGGCATCAGGCGAGAGTAAACGAAAGTAGGGGAGTGGGCGAAGGGTGGAAGATGTTTACAGGTTTATTGTTTACATGTTTGGATGAAGTGTGTGGTATGCAGAAGGTGAGATACGGGCGTTTGAGAAGTTGTGAGTGGTGGGATGATAAGGCTAAGTTGATAGTAAAAGAGAAGAGAGAGGTGTATGGGTGGTATGTACAGGGAAGGAGTGCGACTGACTAGGAGGCGTTATGTATCAGAGGAAGCGGCAGGAGGTCAAGAGGAAGGTGAATCCTGCACCATCAGTAGCATGACACCTCCCTGGGCTTATCCCCAGAAGACACAGTACTCGTTGGGCTGGATCAGGACGTCGGCGGTGTCATCTCTCGACCAAGTCTCCGTCACTATAATGATTCCAGTTCTCAGGCCAAAAAGCAAAGTTTCAGAATCTTGTAACTTAATGACAGTATTTTCTGTATTGTTGTAATATCACGGAGCAAAATAAGCTGGTTTCTGTATATCAATGTATTTTCAGGAAACACACACATCAACAATAACAACAGATAAGGTCTCCCCCGGGGGTTCCAGACGATGTTCCTCATTCCCACAATCTTTCCAGTTCGTATTGCTAAGATTGTTTCTCTTTCCTCGTTCCAGCTCCTGCCTCATTGTTATGGCAGTATGTAAGTCTTTCCAGGCTGTTCCAGTCAGCGTCTTCCAGGCTCTCAGGATGTTTTCCCTCAGCCTGATCCTTTAACATCACACTCAGAGGACGTGACTTTTCCTCGTTCGCTGTCGTCATTCCCTGTGTTACAGCTTCGTCCGCGTCACATCTGTCAAGGTCGGATACCCAGCCACGTCTCCTCGGCAGCTCCCGATCGTGTTCGCTCATTACTGTAACCTCCCTTTTTACGCACTGGCAAACCAAACATGACGACATTGCATTTTTCAACATTTGGAATATCTCTTTGTGTAACATCCAGTTTATCTTGAACCACGTCTTCAAACATGTCTTCAGTTTCCCGGACACAGGCTTCGGTTTCACCAGCCTTGTTGTCTCGATCGTCAGCTCTTGTGTCTGTCCCCTCTGCATTAGTTCTGAGAACAGCAGTGAACAAATTCGCCAAGCGTCTGTTATACTTCATGCAGTACTACTAGATCGTACCAGATTCTGTCCTAGACGTTAGAAGGAGATACACCCTATGGCTGACTGTCTGACAGGCAGTGTGATGCCAGTGGTCACACATCTCACTGGAAGGCTTCATCCTTCCCCCTGACCAACTGGCGGCTGGCTGCCTGAGCCAGTCCTCTGTCTTCTGGGCGCCACTACGTTGATTTTGTGGTTACCTTATTTTCTTCCTGTCATTAAGACCTATAGCGTCTTACACCTTGCATATCTTTACCTGACCTGCTAAACATGGTTAAAACAGATGGATTTCTACTTTGCCCTAAACCTTGACGTCTTCTCGAGAGAACATGTTGGCAGAATAGTACCTGAAGGCGCTCACCACCAGTGCAACATTTCGGGAATGCTGCCTTGTGTACCTTGTATGCTGTAACGAGAACACTACACACGATAATGACAGGGAATGGTCATATATATAATCTTAGGGTACTCAGGTGTGGAGATGACGGCCTGAGTGCGTGGTGATCACCTCCTGCGTCGTTACAAAGTCCCGCTTCCCAGGTGGCCGCTGGCGCCTTGCGCAAGTTTTGGACGTCTTGACCCCCACCCCCCCCCCTCATGCATCCCTCTACAGCCACCTGGTAGACCGACCCAGGTGGTTGTTATTCTGATCACAGCTTTACTGACAAAGTTTGACAGAATTTGTTAGAATCTGTTGAAAGCGTGATGCTCGAATCCTCCTTGTTCCATGTGGGGCAGGATTTTCTCTTGTACGGTATCTTCGAGCGGCACGTTACGGTGTACAGAGCGCTGGAGTTCCGCCTGGGTTGTCAGATGTGTTGGCTCCAACTCCCGGCCGCCCCTCCTGCCTCTGTGAGGTGGGGTTGACGAAGGTCTCTCTGCTGTAGCTATTGTGCAGTGAGACTCTTACCAGAGGTCATCTCAAATGTTCCAGACACCTGGACTTCCTGCTCTTGAACTCTCAGTCTTCCCAAGCTCGCTCACGCTTCCTTCGTCTGGTCTTCCTGACGGTCCACCACACACAAGGGGTTACTGGAAAAGATGCAGAAGAAGGAATGCAACATCATCTTCGGTCCCTCTTACGCCACATTTCAAAAGGTGCTCTACACAATAGTTCCCCCAACGTTCCCAAACCATCACCTGGGTCTCATCCGACAGTTTGGGGGATTCTACTGGACGAACCCCACTACCGTCACCTCCTATCACCAGATATCCCTCGTCCCCGAGTTGCAGTTCGGTACCACAAACGTATCGAGCCCGTCCGAGTTGGTGCAGTCCCCTACGTGAACAGCGCCACCGCGACCGCTGGGATCATCTTAGACAACATGTGTGTGTAAAGACTGTCTGTTGACACCCTCTCCCCTGGTTATAGTCCCGGGGTCACAGTGTCTTTACTGTATGGATTTTCTCCATTTTGTTTTCAGGTACTGGCTGTATATCTTATCCAACACAGTTGTTATTATCATTATCATTATCATTATTATCATTATTATTATTATTATTATCATTATTACTGTTAATATCATTATTACTATTATCATTATTTACATGTACTCAACTTTAGTTAAGACACGCTGAAGTAAAACTCATATCAAGGGAAAGAATCATACATTACATAGGAGAAATAAATCAGTCTAAACACGTCAACAGTAATTATTACTCGGAGTCCTGGCTACAGTTTTTCCGCTGCTGAAACGTCAATAAGTCATCTCCAGAAGGAGGAAGGTGTCCGGGAAGTGAAAGGTGACCAGGAACGTCCTCTTGAAAATTACCTTCCAGTACTGGACACGGATTATGGAAGCTTTTAGTCAAGATAATCTTGTCAGTCTGTCGGATGAAAGGAAATTATTTATGCCGTCAGCGTTGCGTCCATCATAATGCTGTAAGAGTTACCGACTTCCTCAATCTCATTCCAACACTGTGGACACGCAAGACCAATACGGTTGAGGTAATTTCATTTCATGTCGTTTACATGGATTTCCAGAAGCCCCAGATGAGCGAGAAAGTATGTACAATAAAATTTCACGATGTAAACGACGGTACGCTGCATTAGGGGGACAAGATGACCAGCACAAAACAATGTACAGCGTTGTACAGAAAAAGAAAAATCACTCTGATTTGTAACAGAATTATGCGATTCTCAACAAAGCTGACTCCATGAGCTCTCTGTGGCGTACTTAACAGATCCACCATTAGATCTGACCACTAAATTCTAAATTAAATTCTATATTTTCCTACAGTTGTAGAGAAATGATTCTTGTCAGACGCTCTCCTTCAGTACGGGAATAATCTCCCTGGCGGTGTGGTATGTCCAACACCGAACACTGAGGGCGATACCGGCTCGTGTCTGCGCCTCCCAGGCGTGTGGGGAGCACCAGCCTTCCCATCCCATCTCCCCGTCTCTCACCAACAACGTCTCACCGTCTCCCCAACTCCCACGCTCAGGAAATGTGTGTCACACTTGCAGACCTGCTGACAATCTTTACACACTTGGAGCACTTACTAAAACCGAACGAGTATGAAGTTATTCCTTTCCACCACACGTCTGTATGAGACGAGACCGTCTCTACCAAACTTCTTGGAGATGAGGAGCTTGTGGCCTGGCCGGCAGCCACGCCCCACAGGCTCCAGACCAGGCCACGGGACATGCTAAAAATATATGTATATGTACGGCCTCTGGCATCTATGCTGGCATTAGGAAATGGGTCTGGTGACCATTTCCATGTGTTAGGGCAGCTGGCGTGTCCGTATAGCCGGCTCCAGGCTCTCCAGAATAAAACAGCCGTCCGCTAACCCAATTGACTCCGCTAGAAACACGGGTTCGAGCCCAGGCCGGGCTACTTAGAGGGATGAGAACCCTTGTCTCATGTTCACTTTGTGAGGTCACTGATGTAATGTGCTCCATGTGGGAGGATATGAAGTGGAATGACCTGGCTGGGTGTTGGGACCTGACGTATGACCTGTACACTATGACCTTATCCCGTACTTATCGTGACCTGACTCCCCGAGTACCGTGACCTGACCCTTGAGTGCCATGAACTGGTCTCCTAGTCTATGACCTGACCCCTGAGTACACAGGGTCGTAAGGTGTTCTTCTGGTCCACAGACACAGAGAGCTGCACATCCCTCTCGTACCTCGAGCCTCTCTATCTTCCAAATCCTCAAGATGTTCCACCTGTGCACATCTCAAACTTCTGAGATTTCCAAGATCTCTCAGCTTCGCCAGACCTTCAATTCAGCTTCCTCTGGTACCGTTTTCTTGAGAGCTGTAACAAACGACCGCCCTATTGTTGCAGAACGTGAGAATAGGTTCCATACCTCACAGAAGTGGCCGGTGGACACAGGCTGAGCGCTGCAGTTGGGCGGCCGCCAACATGGGTTCAACTGTGTTATAAAGATGACACAGCTCCCGCGAGAAATATTCAACTGGATCTAAAACTCCCGTCAAGTTGAAGACAGCCAAAAGCGTTATATTTATGCTGCATACACTTCAGTTGGTGAGTAATTAAAGCTAAGATGAAACGGTATTTCTCATACATGTTTCCTTTTCGAGTGAAAACTAAGACTACCAGTGATCATATCGTTCATCATGAAATATTCTTTACCTATTAATGTTGGAAGTAACGCGAGTGGTCGTGCTTCACCGCCCCTCCTTCTCCCTCCCCCCTATCAAGACAAACAGTGATTGGGTCTCCCTCCTCCAGTGTGGACTCAGCTGAAGGATCGTGTTTAGTGAACCTGGAGACTCGATAAATCACTTCGTTGTCCTGCCTATGGTGGTCTGAGAGACAGTCACTAACGTCTAGGGTAACTTACAGACAAAATGTTGTTGATAATGAAGTAAAAGCACAGAAGCCAGAAAAGAAGTTGATCCAACAGTAATCATGGGAATGGACCTGACACAGACGAAGCTAAATATGAGAGGACAGAGTTAGGGAGGAAAGCCTACTAAAGGGGAGAGTTTGGAAGTAAGACCCTGTCAAAAGCTTTCGATCTATCAAGGGCTATAACACAGATTCCCCAGATCCCTTACAGAGGATAACCAGACTTTGATGGCATAAGAGAGGATGTCAGTGTCGGGCCTCGCCCAGTAAAAATACTAATGATCGGATGTAAGACGGAGATTCGGGAGGCTGAAGACAATAACTGAGAAGAGATTCAAAAAGTTTGGAAGCACCGACGTCGCTGCAACTGAACAATAGCTGGAAAGGTAGGAACGGCGATCCTTCTTTGGAATAGGCTGCATCAATGTACGTTTCCATGGAGATGGAAAAGTTACAGTTTGTAAGCACAAATGGGACAAATGTGTAGACATGAGCACAAGTCTAGAAGCAAATCCTGCAAAACAGGAGAAATGCTATCTACCCGATATTCCTGTGTCTGAAGAGAGAGGTGCTTCTTCAACTGTAAGAAATGAGAGTATAATGAAGTGCATATCATTAGTAGAAGGTGCAACGAGGGATGCGGATGTGTTAGAGCCATCCAAGGTGGAGTCGGAGAAGAAACAGAACTAAAGGGAGTTGCTCTGCCATTGTGAGGATGTAAACCGTCGAATAACTTGAGCGATCGTATGAGACCTGAACAGAGAAATGGGTCTAAGTCAGAGTTCACGAGTTTAAAGTTCTTGTAAGAAAGTCTCAGGAGCTCGTACCGTCTTCGTGGCCGTCAAGAGCGAACGACCGGCCGCCCACTCGTGAATATTCGCTTCTTATGTAAGTGTGCAGAGCGGTAAAGCTGTCTCGGTCGCTTCTCCAGCAGCGCCTTCCTATTACTCTCAGCGCGCCAACCCCCTCAGTACCAACTCAGCCCCCTGCTGCCCCTCCATCAGTGCTCCTCACACACATACACCGTCCTTCCATTTGTTTTGAATATTCCCTTGTCCCGCTATGGTCGCCCGTCATTCAGTCCTGGGCGCCAGCAGGAGCCCTTGATATCCAGCTCGCAGCTAGGATTTCCCACCTGGAGGGGCCCATAACCTCTGCCTGACTACCCCCTCTAAGGTCGACTGTAGCGGGAGTTATCGTCAGGACTTTGAGCCACTCGTGTGAGGTTCCCCGAAGAGCTTTGCGTTATGGGAGACCTCCAGAGAGCGAGTGTTATCAGTACCAGGGCAGCGCGGCAGCCATCACGGCCACGACCAGAGATAACGTCAAGACAATACCACAGCTTCTGATATTGGCGGAGATGGGACACGGGGAAGTCCAGGCGGATCTGGGGAAATACGTAGAGGACGGTCGCTCAAGGAGAACACACGGGGTTGGTGGGAAGAGTCGTCCAGGGATAACTCAGGAAGATGGTGGAAGGATGGACGTCCAGGGGACATGGAGAGTGGATAGGAAGAGAGTTTTCTAAGAAGACTTTGTGAGATGCTGGAGAGTCGTTAGGAAGTATCAAAATGCTGGTTGGCAATACTTATCAATGCATAAAATGTTTTCCCTTCCCTTACCTGACCCTCCTGGTCCTCTTGTTATATCCGGTGATCACTGATGATATAATCCTTGAGCACAACGGCAAGACCTTCGGTGCGATGGTGTGACCTCCACCCTGGCCCGAATAAGTCAGATCAAATGCCACACCGTCATTATCAAGGGTCGTACCGTCGTGCTCATGGGTCGTATCGTACGTGCATCCCAGTATTACAGAAGAGAACGTCCCGATCATTTATAACTAAGTGATTAATAATTCAACCCTCTCGCAAAGGCATCAAAGGCACCTCCTACAGACCCGCCGGGCTGAAGTGCGTCCCTCGGATCTCTTTCCTGGCTAAGATTTCCATAAATCTCCTGTGGAGTGGCTGGAATCCATCCTCTCGTCTGATCCAAATTATATATCAGAGGTATTGTGTGCTACCACTATGGTATATCACCTGCATATTCATGGCTCCAGACCTGAATAAAGGCATTAAGGAGGAGCGTCGAGGACGCCGCGGTAATGTGTTTTGTAAGGCGTCTCGGGTGTACTGCAGTTGTTGGGGGAGGGATGGGATTTGGAGGACAGAGGAGGAAGTGAGTCGGGGGGTGGATGGAGAGGCTGGGAAGGAAAGCCTTGCCGTATGGGAGGAGGACCTGATTTAAAGGGACAGGAGTACATGGGAAGGAAGGCCAAAAGGAAGATATGATGGTCCATGACGAGGTTATC
>JAUUDW010521197.1:0-12197 GCA_032361385.1 Panulirus guttatus | reverse complement strand
TTCCCCCCCTCCGCCTCCTGGTCACCTGATGCCCCTGGCAGAGACGGCTGTGATGCTAGCAATCTCCCAAGATGGACGGAGCTCTGTCCTCAGGTATTAAACATCCCTTTGGCAGAACACGTAATCTGAATGAATGAGATGGAGGAGAAGAGCTCTGTGTATGTTCTTTGTTTTGAGTCGTAGGTTCTCTTGGGCATGTTTATGTACAAGTCCAGGAATCCCAAGAGCAAGTGTAGCGGCCATAGAACAATTCCAGCAGCCCGGCTGTAATTCCAGCAGCCCGACAGGAATTCCAGCAGCTAGAGAGTAATTCCAGTAGCCCGGCTGTAATTCCAGCAGCCCGACAGGATTTCCAGCAGCGAGAGAGTAATTCCAGCAGCCCAACTGTTATTCCAGCAGCCCGACAGGAATTCCAGCAGCCCGACAGTAATTCCAGCAGCCCAACTGTTATTCCAGCAGCCCGACAGGAATTCCAGCAGCCCTACAGGAATTCCAGCAGCCCGACAGTAATTTCAGCAGACGAACTGTTATTCCAACAGCCCGACAGGAATTCCAGCAGCCCGACAGTAATTCCAGCAGCCCAACAGTTATTCCAGCAGCCCGACAGAAATTCCAGCAGCCCTACAGTAATTCCAGCAGCCCGACAGCAATTCCAGCAGCGCGACAGTACTTCCAGCAGCCCAACAGTTATTCCAGCTGCCCGACAGTAATTCCAGCAGCCCTACAGGTCCAGCAACCCTAGAGGAATTCCAGCAGCCCTACATGCACATCCAGACCGGGTATATCTCTCCCTAGCGATCTTTCTCCTTAGCGAACACTCTCCCTAGCGAACACTCTCCCTAGCGAACTTTCTCCCTAGCGAACACTCTCCCCAGCCAATACCCACCCTAGCGAACGCCACAATGAGTGATGAGCTTTTTTACGTTACGGCTGAGAATAGGAATCTTGGGTCTGTGTTTTCTGAGAGGTAGGGGGAAGAAAGGGTTCTTCCAAAGACCCCCTGGAGATAGCTGAAGGAAACGCTTGAACTCTTGCATCATTCGCAAAGTCTGAAATCCGCTAAGGGCGCCACTCAGGAGAGAAATGTTCGGGAAAATCCCCGCGAGGGCGCTGTTAGTCGGTCTCAAACTTTCCAGAATGATGCGGAAGTTCAGCCGCTTCTCCCTTCAAGAGTCTCGAGGAGGAGGAGGACGAGGAGGAGGTGCTCCCTGTGGGAGCTGCCGCCTTCTTGCCTTTACGAAAACAAAGCACATCAGCGCCAACGCTGTGGGTGAGAAAAACCATTTAAAAAAGGACTCAGTATTAACATTACTGAATTCCTTTTACACGTTCCATTAAGACGAGATTTGAGGGCAAGGACCTGGTCTCGCCTGTGATAACTACCACTACGAGAGAAGTCACAAGTTGTTGAGGGCAAAACGGCGGGAATAGCAAAGGCTCTTTCGAGCAATAGTGGCCAAAGTATATTACTTATAACTAGAAAAATATTGCAAATCAACATGATGAATATGCTGGATTTTTAACCTTGTGACGCAGTGATTTGAGAGTTCACCTAAATAGCTCGTGTTCCTCCTCATTCTCGTATTTCACAGAATATTAATCCCATATGGTATTGCTCCCTATCACTTGTCGTGGCCAGAGTCGGTATGATTAGCTTAATCGAATGTATAGGATCATCTGTGAGTGATATAATCATTGGATGATAATCTCTGGGTGATGATCTCTGGCAGATGATCTGTGGATGATGATCGCTGGTGATCTGTGTATGATAACCTCTGAGCGATGATCACTGGATGATAATCTCTGGGTGTTGACCTCCGTATGATGACTATCTGGGTAATAGGACATGATATGAGCTTTGGTCACGCTTCCTGTGGAAGACTTACAAGTTAGTTTCCCATTGATGTCGAAGACTCCAGTCAGTGACGAAAGTCATCAAAATGGCTGAGATGACGATAAAGAAATGAAAAAAAAAGAGAGAGAGAAAGATAGACAAGATGATTTTAAAAAGGGGCAGTTCGTAGCTGTTGGGGTAAGACGTGAGAGAGATAGATCTTAGATCTGCAGAACTTGTGGGCATTAGGAGTCTTGAAATCCACATTATAACTTGCCAGTTCCTCAACGCGTTACCTCGTCATATTCCAAGGCTCAGACCCCCTCCTCGTCTGGCTTGGCACAGGTGGCCAGAAATTGATCTCCCGAATTTCGTGGAAGTGGGAGATGGTCCGACCACAACCCCCTCGGGCGGTCCTGAATGTGGGGGGAATTGTTTATTCAGGTGATAAAAGATAGGGATGGGCGTACTGGTCCCCCTCCAGCTCAGATCCTGATGGGTGGAGGGGGATGTTGTTGGTTTGGATGCTGAAGGATTAATGGCAGGTGTTTGGTTCAGGTGCTGAAGGGTTGGGGCAGGTGTTTCTTCAGGTGTTGAAGGGTTGGGGCAGCTGTTGCTTCAGGTGATTGGGAACTCGAGTGATTCGAGATTCATGAGGATTGAGAACTCGAGTGATCCGAGATTCATGAGGATTGGGAACTCGAGTGATTCGAGACTCATGAGGATTGTGAATTCGAGTGATTCAAGATTCATGAGAATTGGACGTATATATGGCAGAGGACCTAATGCTCCCTTACCACGTGAGGCCAAAGCTTAGCTTTTGCCCCTGTCAAACATCGTTTTCTGTGCATTTCTCTTTTTTGAGGAATACAGTTTACACAAGTAAAAAACCAATTGATCTTTACTGATTTTGTGACAATGGAAAGGTTGAAATGTGGGTGGTGGTGTTGGAGTGAATAAGCAGAAGCTTGGAGCTCAATTGAGGACAAAATGCCTTTCACCTGCAAACAATACGGTTAAAAAGCGTGTTCAGCATTTTGGAGGCATTGCAGTGACAGGTAACCTCCAAAGAACTGGAGATGCTGAAGTATCAATTAATTGTAGTTCTTGATGTTAGGAATTAACTACAGATAACTTGGAGGTGTGAGATTAAACGTTGAACTCCAACAGCAAAGGACTTATGGAATAAATGATCACCTCCAGCGCCCTGAAGTTCTTTCAGATGAGAGTTCAGTTTAGAAGAGTCGGGATACTGGAGTGAATTTGGAACTTCAAACCTTTTGTAGGGTCTTGGACGAGTGCTATTTGGATAGAGAGTTGTAACCTCCAACAGGGAGCACTTGCGTCCAAGAGCATAGTTTTGGAGTGAGTACTTCCCGCAGCGTTTCAGATAAAGTTCACGTCCCAAATCTCTGTGTTGGAGCGAATACTTGACTTCAAAAGGGTGATGGAGCGAAAGTTTACCTCCTCCATGTTGGTGTTGAAGTGAATGACTACCTCCAACCCAGTGTGGCAGAGGAAGCTCACCTTCAAAAAGCACGACCGCATTGAAACGGTTCCAGACACTATAAAGCAGAAAGTTCGAATAGTTCTGTCTGGTGGCTCCCTCCCTCCCTCCCTCTTTGCGTCTCCTCTAGATCTTGCGTGTCTTGCGTAAGGTTTATCCCCCTGAGTGAGGACGCCTATCTGGTCTAATGAGAAAAGTTTCCCCCCCACAATTGTTTCTTGCCGCTGCCGCCTCGCGGCCATCAGAGGAACTTGAAATACTGCGCATTCACACCGCCAAACTCGGTGGTGACTCGGTGTCTCTAGGAAGTGAGACTGGTTCACTCCACCGACCTCAGTGATTCGATGTCCATTGGGAATGAGACTGGTTTATTCCACCGACCTCAGTCTCTTGTAGGTGCTGAGGCTATTTTAGACCCGTAGACTGTGTCAGAATCAACTGGAACGTGATAACGCCGTCTAACCTGTGCTTGCAGGATAACCAGAACATCTAACAATACAAACATGTGTCTTCCGTTACCACCACATGCACGCCTTCGTGACAGTGTTTGCTGGGGGTCGAACCGTGGTGCGTGTTACATTATCTGTATTTGTGCTCAAGGACCAGCAGAGTTATTCACACGTCTGACACGAGTATCATAATCGTATGAAACATTTACATGAGTCATGCAAGGTCTAGAGGCAGTAGAAACTCCCTCACGCCAAGTAAAGACGTGGACGAAAGTCCTGAGACAACACGCCAGTCTCGAACCTCCCCTGTCTCAAGGTATCGAGACAGAGGGCTCGGAACCGCTTCGATCAAGTGTGTGTGTTCGCGCCTACAGTACACTCGTTTCAAAACCATTGGGAAACCACCCATTCCACTCGAATCTCTAGGGCGTCTACGTCCGTTTCAGAGCCAAATGAAACACGCATCATCCACAAGAGTTCCCGGGGCGCATCAAGCACACTTTCAGTGTTATGGTCATCTTTTCAGGTAGGCTAAGCAAGTTCGGGTGGGGTTTAGTAGTGGAGAATGAATCGTTACCAGCAGTGCTGTGGGTAGTGGCCCATCTGTGACGGTAATGAACCCCATCAGCGTCCATTTGAAGGACACGACAGCCAAGTGCTGCTGATGATAATCTTTTTTTTTTTATTTTTTTTCCTTCCTCCTCGCATTCAGCGCCTTTTCTAAACTGACGTATACTATGAAGTAGGTTGATGGGAGGAGTGAAAATTAATGCATTGTCTCTTAATGCATTTGTGGAGTCAGAGATTCTGATTTGCCATGTGAATTTTCGTTTTAGTTGACGTAGAGAAATTATGAAAATGATATTCAGAAGTTGGACCCCATTCGAAGAGTCTCATTTCAGTCCCCATAATTAGCACCGGGAACGATTGGGGTCACATATACTAATTAGGATCATGAATACCATTAATGATATCGATCACTGATGACGTTACTGCCACCGCTCTCGTCGTCTGAGCAGTTAGGGAAGTGTGGCTTCTGATTGGCGGAATATTCCTGGGGTCGTGGCGTTCCCGTGGTGTGTGGTCGATTACAGAGATATATGGCAACATAAACTGTAGCTTTATACCGACCATCTGTTTCTGTATCCAGTGTCATTATTGTTCAGTGGTGGAGGTAGTGTGGTGGCAACTGCTGTTAAGTAGTGGCAGTGTGATGGTAACTGTTGTTCTGTAGTGGTAGTGTGATGGAAACAGTTGTTCAGTGGTGGTAGTGTGATGGAAACTGTTGTTTAGTAGTAGTGTGATGGAAACAGTTGTTCAGTGGTGGTAGTGTGATGGAAACAGTTGTTCAGTGGTGGTAGTGTGATGGAAACTGTTGTTTAGCAGTAGTGTGATGGAAACAGTTGTTCAGTGGTGGTAGTGTGATGGAAACAGTTGTTCAGTGGTGGTGGTGTAATGGAAACAGTTGTGCTGACACACAATCATGGTTGCCAAAGTTGGGTGTTTTTATGCCATATTGTTTCCGTTTATTGGGTGGTTTAGAGGCGTATGGGAAAGAGTTGTAATACAGAAGGTAGGGTAGTCAGCAGTGAGTAAAGGAGGGAGTTGTAATATAGAAGGCAAAGTGGAGGAACAGATGATAGTTGTGGAGGATTCGTATGTATGGTGTAGGCTGACTCAAGTGTCTTGTATTCCTGGTGTTTTGTGGATATACCACAGGTATACTGTATAGTTAATGATTTGGACTATACGAGGAGGTACTTGTGCACTCATAGGGCCCTGTGTCGTGTGTGTGTGTGTGTGTATGTGTGTGCGTGTGTGTGTATGTTGCTGAGACCACGTCCTAACCTTCCTTTGGAAACATTCAAGATGTTTTAGGAGTGTAACATTAATGACTGCTTAAAGGATAAACTTCATATCTATGGCTGTTTCTTGTCGTTAGTGTTTTTTCGGAGTTTCGCTGTGTTTTCAAAAATGGAAATCTTTTTTTCCATCATAGGATTCTCTAAGAGAAATGTTGTATGAGAAATGATGTTACATGTTGAGCCATGTCTTGCTATACGTGTTCGACATGCTATTTGAGGCAAGAGACCTGTCCCGTGTAACCTTTCGTGACCCAACATTCCCCATTCAACTCCAGTACGCGGGTTCGGGACCCATCAGAGACCTGGTTGGTGGCAAGGGCCTCTTGGATCACACAGACCCATTCTCACCCTGAGGCTTGGAGGGATTAGAGGTCAAGAGATATTTGGAGTTGGAGGAGGACGAGGCGGAGACGAGGGAACGGGGAAGTTTGGAGGAAGGAGAGAGAAAGAATGGGAGGAAGATTTCGAGTTGGAGGATATGAGAAAGGAAGATGACAGAGAATCTAAATGGTCTTTGACGAGGTTATCTACTGGTGAACATGAAGTCTTTGATCTATAGAAATGGAGAGAAGGTAGCAAAGCGGAAGGGGAAGAAGGAGAATAAAGAGAGGAGGAAGAGGCAAGAGCGAGGACGGAGGAAGAGGAGAAGGAGAGGAAGGAGTGACAGGTGTGGAGGGAGGCTGTGTGAGGCGGTCCACAGCGCCAGGCGCCACACCTGAGCCCCTAGCGCGTTGGACCCACGTCTCCACAGCCCTGTGGTCCGACCCGACCCGAGGCGACATGGCTCAAGCTTACCCGGAAACCGCAACACGCGCGAGACTCGGGCATCAAGCGGGACGACTCAACTCCTTAGATGCGGACGACTTAACCCTAGAGCACGACGACTCTAACTCCTTGAGCGCGACGACTTGATTCTTCGGCTACGAGTACTTAACCCTTGAGTACGACGACTGGAAGTCCATTGTCCCTACGGGGGTTGAAGTCGTGGTATCCAGAGGGGGTGGTGGGAGGTGGAGGAAAAAGAGGAGGGGGTATGATAAGTCGTCGTGCCCCAAGGAGGGGTGGAGGGTTGGGGGGGGATGGGGTTTACGTTGACGTCTCCTGAAGGAGGTGCTGAAGGTCCTGGCGGTTGACGGGTGGCCGGTCCAGCGATATTGACTTTATGCAGATGCGTGCGACCTCAGTAGCCGGCCTCCTCCCTGGCCAGGACCCAGGTGGTCGTCTGGCTGCTCCCCTCCCTCACCCACACACTCTCTCTCTCTCATTACACCCGGAGGAACGGCCTTGACGTAGTCCCTTCGGGTGTGTTGTCCTCCCTCCTCCCAACGAATGCCTTCAGTTGGGGAACTGTTGCTTCGGATGGTCGGTGGAGTCGGCATCAAGACCACGAAGTGTGAAACTTGTGGAAGTGGTTCGAAACCGTTTTTCGTTGTCTTGAATTCTGATCACCTTCGTGAAAGGAGCAAATTAATGGCATCTCCTCCTGTGGATTGAATTGACTGACTTAGAAATGAAACATCAGAGTTATGCAAAAAGTATAAATTAACAATGTAAAGCAAGAAATGTGAAGAGAGTAATTACCGACAAATGAGACATTACCTGATAATTAAGAACCCTTTGATTACAGGTACTGAACTTATTGGCCACTACTGACAGTAAATGGGATAAGGAGGCATGAAAGCAAGAGCAGGACTCTCCACAGAGCCAAGGAGCTCCTCACGAGGGTCAGCTGATGGTACAGTCATTCAACAGAACGATAGGAAACACCCACTCTACAGTCTCATAACTTTTTGCTGTTTTAACATTATTGTCAGCTATCAGGCGTCGGGGAAGCAGTTAGCCGAAAGGAGCTTCTGTAAGGAAGAGGATGGGAATAGCTGAAGCCACCCACGCTACTGTTCCTGAGACGACCAAGCAACCACAGGACGCTCGTATTCGACATAATTCGACCCAGTCGCACGTCCGTGCAATTGTTTGATGAGGGGTTTACCTTGCGTGTCATATCATGGTTAAACCGTGAAGGGTTTACAGAGAGGTTTATCAGTAGACATTCTTCAGCTGAACCTGGTCCCCAAGGCTGTCTGACGAGGTCAAAGGGTAAAACATCATACTAAGGGTCGTGCGATTTTGGCCAAGGGCCATACTGTTGCTTAGTTAAAGTCAGAACCACAAAGCGACACTCATACCTCATAAAGGAGACATATTTCACCATAACATCATTCGGTACCTTCAAATTTGACTCTAAAATCTTGGTGTACCTTCATACTTCTTCACGGCATCTTAGGGTACCCTTATACTTAGCCATAACATCTCACGATGCTTCATATTTGACCATAACATCTCGGGGTACCTTCATCATACTTCTCCATAACGTCTTAGGATACCCTCTTCGTGTGTATGATGATCTTTTACTTGTCTTCCACAGGTACGTGGGGAGTTGGGCATCGGTCCAGAGAGGGGCCGGTACCCCTGTCACTTGCTGCCCATGTTGGGGTGAGGTACGTGTGGATGTCCTTCTGTTGCTGATGCCCCCACGTCAGGGATAAGGTTGGATGGGCTATCCTGCAGCCCAGGTGTGAGGGGTGAGGTGTGTGGAGACTACGATGCTTTTGCTTCGAGGCAAAGTGAGGCGGAGAAAGGTGAGGGTGGTATTGTTTCCCGAAGGTGTAGATGACACTGGGGACTTTGTCTTGTTGAGGGTGAAGGTGAAGACGATGGACGGCTTGTGCTGCCGCAGTTACTGCCTCCGCTCTGACGAGGGAGGAAAGACGTGTCCAGGAAACACGGAGTTGATGAGGCAACCGCGCGGGGACGGGCAATAACCGTGAGAGGTGGTGATGTGTGGGCACCTCCTCCTGTCCTAGAGCAATATCGTTTATGTCTTCCTATGGAAATGCAATTTGTAACTCCTGCCGCCGACGCTGCTGGGGAAGTTAGTGTCCCACAGTTATGCGAGATGGTGTAGGTCGATGGTAGCACTGATCGCTAGTAAAACTGTTTGTGAGGGAAGGACGCAAGAGGAGGACTTTCCTGGAGGAGGAGGAGCTGGTGGTAGGAGGTGGTGGGGGTATATACAGAGGAAGGAGGATGTTTGTATATATACCCGAGGCGCACGAAGAGGGAAGAAAACGAGAAACAAGGAGGCGGACTTAGGAGAACCATCGCTGACTGAGGCTTCGAGACTCGAGTGAATTCACTTTACCCGAAGCGGAATTTCTTTTCATTGAATCTCCCGTTACATGAGATAGGTTCTGGGAAGCGTCGGACTTCTCAGCGCGTTTATACCTCCCGGTTTTCGGCTGTTCGAAGCTGTTTCGAGCTCTCTTGTCTGCTCCTGTTGCAACAGAGGGTTCGGTACTGCTTCGACCAGGTGTGACACAGGCTCTCTGTCTCTCTGTCTCTCTCTCTGTCTGTGTGTGTCTCTTTCTGTCTCTGTGTCTCTCTGCCTTTCGAGAAAAAGACTTCGGCAAAGGTTCGACCGGGCTTGTTCCAGATTCTGTCTCAGTCGAGGGGCCGAGAGCTCTTCGCAGCTTGGCTCAGATGTGCCTAGGCAGGACTCGATCACCCAAAACGCTTTACTAGACGAAGCAGACGTAGACCAACCGCTCCCTGTGGCACTAGCTGTGAAGGGCATGTAGTAGGAGTTCTGTAGGAGCATAGAGTGGGCACAATACACCGACATAGGAGGGTGAGAGGTGGGCCCAAGTGGGGCACAGGGACCCAGAGGGCCCTCAATCCTACAGAGAAGTGGGGAGAGAGGGTAGGTAACAGTACAAGGAAAGACAAGTGAATATTTAAACAGAAGAAGGCCATCTGGGAGCTCAGGGTTACCGCCATCTTTCGTTTAATACCACGTTCAACGCCCGGCCTTGTTTCGCCTCGTTTAACTCCCGTGTTTGCCCTACGCCTCATTAAACACCGTTACTTGTCTCTTCCCATTAAACGCCATCCTTGGCTTCCTTCGTTAATCGCCCGTCTCTTCCTTCTGCAGACGAAATCTTCGCCGCGTCTCGTTTGCACCCCGCTCCCGCATCGCCTCGTTAGAACACCCCTCGTGGTGCTTTGAATTCGTTAAACACCGAAGCAGCTTCGTTCAGTTTGAACACAGTCCATACTACCTCACCCGTAACTGGTTAAACGTCGTTTGCTGGCTGGGGTTTCGACACGTTTCGTCGAGCGAACAAACCCGCTTCGATGCTTCACTTATTGAAGACAATGTTTCACCCATTTGATCTGATGGCGTGACCTTTACCCCGACCCTTAGTGGTCATTAATACCGGCTGGCAGCTCCCATTGTCTCACTGGATGATGGTTCACGCTGGAGTGAAAGCATATTTTTTATTCTTCTTTCTATGAAATTTATAGAATTAAATTTTTACAAATTACACAAAATCTAATATTTTTTTCCTTTGATAATTCATGTGAAACTTATTTCGCAGGATAAAAGTGTAGATTATATAGTTTTAACCTGGGGATAAAGAATGATAATGAATTATTAATAATTCTTTACTTTGGAAAATGTTTATGACGGTTTTTGTTGACTGTTCTCATCACCTTAGAGATCATTTTCATTTCATATTCCCTTCAGAATTGCAGTCCGGAAAAAATAATGTTTAACGTCTACATGAAACGAATTCTTTTTCTGGTAACATTTCAGCAAAAAAATGGTGATGTCTCTTTCTAGTTTCTGCTGTTGATTTTATACTTGTTTATATGAGGTGAGTCACATGGGAGATAGTCGGTTGTGGTCGCTCACTCACTTAACAAGCGTTGGTTCATGGAGTCACTTGGGGGAAATCTCGAGGAATTAGCATCTTGCTTGTACGAGGGGGAATTTCCTGGCCTTTTCTTGCCCCCAGCTGGTTTGTTGATGTTTGGGAAATATCAGATCCACACGTTTGCCTGTTGGAGGTAAAAGTTCTGAGTGATGTTTGTGGGAATTAGATGATTTTTAGTGGATTTTGAAGAACAGTAACAACAGCTGCAGAAGAACAGTGGTCAGTGGCGGTGATCTCCACTTGAACAACTGCAGTAGAACAAGTCAGTGGTGGTGACCTCACTTGAAGAAGAAGAGAGAAGAATAACAGCCAACAGTAGTGATGTCACGTGAACAGCTGCAGCAGCAGAAGAACAACAGTCACTGGGAGTTCAGCAGAACAATAGCCAATGTCAGTGTTCACACGTAAACAATAACTGCAGCAGCAGAACAAGAACAAGAACAACACCCCCATTCTGTGATGTTCTGAGAACCAACACAGAAGTAATATTGTCCCTTCGCAAACAAAACTGTCCTTAATTACTCTCATCAGAAAAACAAAATGTTGCAGACAATGTTTATTCACCTCAGAGTAATTAGGAGCGTAAAGGAATATCGTTTTGTTTCACTGAGCGAACGTGATGCATTTGTTCTTCTGTGGCGTCCCGTATTTCATCATGGCGTCGGGTCCGCTGTGTTTCCAGAGATTCTATTGGGTACCTGTCTAGCACCAGCCGTTACGACGGTTCTCATTGGTTGTTTTATGACCGTGAATTCGGAGTTCTGACGCGCCGGGATGCGGACGTGATTGTTGATGTAATTACCGTGGTGAAAGGTGATTTGATTAGGCAATTATAAGAGTGTTTCACATTAGGAAAAAAATGAAGAATTGAAGTTAGCAGATCCAGTACAGTATATAATTACGACGGGACGGACACATAGCTAGCTAAGGTTTATGGTGTTTGGTCAACAGTAGAGAAGATCTTTATAGCAGAAGAGTATTAGGTGAACAGAATGTGCTGAGTGATGAACGTTCGAATGTGTGTACAACATACAGAAGTCAGAAAATGTTTTATGAAAGTGGAGGATGTGAAAGAGATGGGTGCTCCACGAGTGTAGAACTTTTCCTGTCCAAAACAGGTCATTATGAATAGGTTATTACACACACACACACACACACACATACATTAGGTATGTATATAATTCATAGAATCACAAAAAAATTATTTCTAGGTCTAAAAATGAACGTATATCACTATGACATGTGATATATGATTTTGAATTACCTTTTCGTCAGAATATATTGGTAGTCTGTCTGGATGTAATTTCCTTTCAAAGACAGACATTTGATTTACTTCTCCACCGTCCATTGGGGGGTCTGTTGTAGTTTCTGGCAGCCTTAACAGACTCCGTTCAGAGGGTCTGTTATAGAATATGGCAGTCTTAACAGACCCCGTTCGTTGAGAAGGGGAGAGTGGGCTGTTAGAAAACATTTCAGCCTTAACAGACACGGTTCACTAGGGGGTCTATTTTACATAACATGCCAGAGAATCTCCCTAGCTCGAGTCCTGGTTTCAAGCATTGCCACTTTTATCCTTCATCCCTCCTTCAGGTATCCTTCTGTATCCTATATTTCCTTCTACCCTTCAGCATTCAACGTGCTGTGTACCACACACACACACACACACACACACACACACACACACACAGACACACACACAGCTCTATATAACTAACCCCCACCCCCAGGCAGATATAAAAGCTTCCCCTTGCCTCACACTTCACC
>JAUUDW010520865.1:0-12198 GCA_032361385.1 Panulirus guttatus | reverse complement strand
TATTCCACGCTCTCGCGGAAGAGAATTTTGCCGCTAAACGCACTTTGGATTCACCCCAGAGCTGGAAATGCCCCCTTTCATGTAAGCAGACATGATAAAAAGAAAAAAAAATGCTATTGCCGTATGTATCCGCTTTACTGGACTCATGATGACCTTTGCCCTGGACGGATTTAGCTAGCGGTGACATTTATTGTTGTTTGTTGGGAAGGTCTGGTGTGTTCATAGGGAGATCATTAAAGCTTACAATTCAGCAGGTGTTCATAGTTACGCTCCAAAACGTTTATAAAACTACATATCTAGAAAAGAAGAGGGGTGTGAGACGGAAACTTAAACCACGTACTCACTTCATCCAACAACTATTAAGTGAGGAAGAACAGATGGGTTGACTGTGGACCGACTGCCTCAGACAAAATTTGAACCAATGTGTTCGACCCTGGGCGGCCCGTAAATACCTCGCGGTCAGTAACGCTAACCGATACACCACGGAAGTCCATAAAATACAAACTTGTCTCATTATAGGAAAGTAACCCTGTCCAGTCTTTGTAGATTACATACGAAGCTTTTTACATAAAGAGGTTTTACGGGAAGCTTTCGTGTCTAGTCCCTTACCAAGATAACTTTTAGTATAAAACTATAGACCCAAAGAAATCAGTCGGTAAAAACTGTATGTCATGGTAACTATGGTGTCTACTTCCGCAAGCATAGAAGTCAGTTGACATGTGGGTAATATATGGTTGAAGACAATGCACGTCACAGATGTCATATATGACACACGTAACTATAAAAGCATCATAAAGTTTACAGTCCCATACGTCGCTAATGAAATATATGATAGATTCATCAACCATATCATAGATTAGTTGTACCACACGTCATTGTAATGATGTCTTTCTTAACTATGTTTATAAGACTAGCAGTAACAAAGATGTATATGAGTGATCGAAACAAATATCAAAAGCTCATCATTTCTTTCGAACGGAAAACTATGCAAAAGCAAACCTAATTTTATTGAGCATGTAGACTTTACAAGTAAGAGGGAACAAACAGCTTTTCAGATTTCCTTCAGTGATGTAACATCAGGCATCACACCAGCTGGGATTAATGCCACGTATTTCCCGCGTCGATTCATTGAAAAGATATCTCTGTTGATCAGGTACGTGATAGGTTGGAGTATCTGTAATGAGAGACGACGTTCAGAGACCAATGTTCCTTTGTATGGTATGTCACGGATCATTAACTCGGCTAATGACAAATCCACTCGCTTGGTCAGTCACACCTTCACGAAGATCAGTTTCCTCACTTCACACGTCAGTAACCATCCATTGCTGACTCGATCTCGGGAATACCTTCTCTTATTGCTATGTAACTTAATGGAGAGGAATAAGACAATACATTAATAGATTTCATCAGTGTCCAAACTTACGCAACAGAGTCATCCAATTCAAATTCTAATTCGACTGCTATAACCGAACAAGTTTAGAATTTTAAGGGCTATTTTTCTACATCACTGTTCAGCTGCAATGGATGGAATGAAATATTATGGACTCCATCGCAGCGACCGTATTTCTGAATGAACTGTTTCGACCACTTCATAGCCTGGCATAACAGAATCGATCCTTGAGTCATCTCATATAAGCAGCGTAACGTTCACAACAGCATTCGATCTCTGTGAGTCTGTCACAGAAAATGCAACAGTAGATGAATTTGTTCGAGCACTCTACCCTTTTACCATCTAGAATCAAAATGAAAATGAATGATTCGTTCATTATGACCTTGCCTTTATAGTTCGAACAGTAAGATTAACTTTACCTAGAAAACTCGACGGAAATTAGCATAATTACATAATTAAGCTTACGCTGTAAACTTGATTAATGAACTGAAACACTAACAACACAACCTTTTCTCGTAATATTAAGAATAAATGAAACGATTCAGTCATTTAGCACTGTTCGTCAAAGCGATCACATAAGCACTATCACAAGGAGATTAGATTCTGTGAAAGTGATTCAGTGAAACTTATGAAACCTTTACATGTGATATTAATGAAACTATTATGTCACAAATGATGCCGCTGTATGGCCTCCACTGACCTCTGATATCGAGCTGCCTGACCCCCCCTGCGATTACCATAGTTTGCGACCGTCTAACAAACACCCAAGTAACTGACTTTATTCTAACGCAGCAGTAACGCAGTATCAGCACAACCCAAATGAACCACCGATATAACACTTACTCGACTCCAAGGCAACAGTAACCCAGCACTAACACACAAGATATTAGCACAAAATTATCACAACTTCAAGAAAATTAGTCCAATAATAGCATAACAACAATCAAGCAATAAAACCAATAAAACACACCTCACTGACAAAACTAACACAGTGTTACAACCGCATTAAATCTACAGTAACACAGCACATGCACAAGACAAACTCGGAACTAAAACATTATTGATAGATTATCGACACAATTCCAACACACAGTAAAAGCAGCAATACCTCATTATCAACAAAACTACCATCAAAACATCACCGCAATGTGGGCACAGCATACAGACGAGGATAGCATAAACACTAACAACACAAATCTAACAGTACCACAACATTCGTGCGTAATTGGCAAAGCGCTAAAACATAAATATCGTTACTCAGCCAGTTATTAAACCCAAGACAACTCATCTCGTGAGTCTTAAACTAACTTGAGATTGCAAACATACCTTTACTAATGGTCGTTCACGGCACACAACTTACCGTCCTTCTGTACTAGTGTTTCTGAATCGCTTGAAAATGGCCAGGAATATGATGTTATTTCCCTTGGTTTCATTACATCTTCTCGCAGGGTTCCACACAAGGGACTAATATTTGAAGTAGCATCTTACAGTACAGGGAGGGAAGCTCTTAGCTGAACTGGGAAACTGTTAATCGAAAGGAACCAGATGGTCAGCTAAACTTTAAGTATGGTCCAGATAACGCAGAGCGACTCAAGAATTAGTCCTAAGGCCACATCAAGTACATCATATGCCTAAATAATTTTAAGGAACGAGCAGACAGCAGACAGATTTGTAGACGACACAGAAAGAGACTGCAATGTTAACTCATTTCAGGAGTGTCGATGACTAAAAGGATGTCCGTGGGCTATTACTGTGGAATGAAAATATAGTTGATGAAGACTTGACCCTTAAGGGAGGCAATAGGGAAACAAGATGTCTCAGCAGAGATAGAAAAATCAATGCAAGAGTATGATGATTATCATCACTGGTAGGGGACCTGAAGCCAAGAGAAGAACAAATTAATGAACGAAATAGTCTAATAAGGCACTTGGTTTCATATAAAAGAACTCATCAAGATTGTAAAGATAACAAAACACCCCTGTCTAGTATTAGCCAGGCCTCACTTACATCATTTGGCAAAACTTTTGGTCACTTCACCAAAGAATAGACATAAGACTTAGCGACAACATCAAGAGAAGGATAATAAAATTACAGTCAAACATTAGAAACCTCCTAGACGAAGACAAGATAACTAAAATTTGAATACTTCAATATAGCATAGACTGGAGGACGATTTGATATAAGTATACAAATGGAAAACGGGAATGAGCCAAGTGGGAAGCAGATTGAGTACTGAAAACATCAGCCCAAGATAGACCAAGCAACAGTAGATTCAGATTAAAGGAATATAGCAGCAGTAAAGGATTAGGTACGTACATACAGACTAAAAGACGAATGGAGCAAGTTGCCAAGTGAAAATACAGACTCGAGCAAACTGAGAAGTTTCAAGCATGGGACAGATAGATATACGAGTATAGCATTTCGGTGTAAAAAGGGGTTGCCTCGTATGGGCCGATGAGCCTCCTGTAGTTCACTATATTCGGAAGTTCACATACTCTTAGCACAACACCAACTCAGCTCTACTTAAAATCCATTACGGTACAATAGTACAGTAACTATTACCAAATACAAGTACGGTGCTATAACGTCACCAAGACAACTCCTATCAACATCCACGTAACACCATCAACACAGCACTAACACAAAACTAATAGCACATAAATCTAAGCACTAGCACAGGATTAACAAATCCCTAATTAAATACTCGAATAGAAAAAAACACTATACTAGCATAGCACTAGCTGATCATTAACAAAGCAATGAAACATCACCTACACAACACTTAACAATGAACAAACACAGAACTATTACAAATCAAACACAACACTAATAAAACAAGGCGCATCACAACATGACTCAAACAGCACTAACACAGCACTTACATAGCACGAAATATTAACTGGAAAAGTATCACAATTTTGATATAGAATAACGAATATAATACAATACAAGCACAACACTGTACATAAACACATAATTTATATAACAATAACGTGCTATTAATACAGTATCAACGAAACACCAACCCAGGACTAAAGTAACATCGACATACAATTAACAGCATTAATCATGCATGAGCACCTTAACACAACATCCAGACCTACATTCCCGGTTACAAAACAATATGACAGCAGAAACCGAAGATCAAGTGCAACACTGGAAGATGTATTACCTCAGTGCGAATACTTAACATAACACAATACTAACACAAGACACATTGAAAATTGATACAACCATAACACATCAGTGTCACAACACTAACACAATCTGAATCAGCGCCTGCACGACACTAGCACAACAAAGGACTAACATAGCAATAGCACAGCTCTACCGCACCTTAAACAAGACAAAAGCACTACACAAGCATGACACGGAGACAATCTTAACACAACAAAAGAATAATACAAAACACAGAAATTACACAAGAAACATAAACACAACCTTAATGCAGCACCAACACAGTGCTAACAAAACATGAACACTGCACAAAATTAACAATACCACAAACACGACAGTTTAAAACTACTGATCCAACAACTACACAGCTCGACGAAAACAGCAGCATAACAACACAGTTTTATACCAGAACTAAAACAACATTAAAAGGGGCACTGACACGATACGATCACCGCACCAACACGACGTCTCAACACAGCTCAGCTCTCACACCCAGCCTGGGAAAAATACGTTCTGGTAACGTTATTCTGGAAGCCTGGTCGGCCTGCGTACATACGTTCAGTTGGCAGCTCTGAGGCTCTACTGGTCTCTGTAGGACCGAACGAAACGCCTGCCGCACACAAACCATTTTTCTGTTTCTTCATTCGGGTAACTTCCCTGTATTATCTTTTGGTCATTACGTATATTTCCTGGTCATTACTTCTAGCACTTCAAAATTATGTTTCACCGTAAAAGCATACATATACCTGAGAGAAAAAAGGTTGTATATTCAAAAGCTTTCAGCTTAATATCCCTCACTGCCTCTCCTCATACGGGAGCGACCTTGTGCCGTGGCTTCCTTGCGCTACAAGACAACGATGAACGTCTTTACCTGCTATAAACTGCCTTCGTTACGTAGCTCAACGACCAGGGTCAGCAACCGTTTCGCCGGAGCGTAAACTTTGTATTACGTTGATAATGCTCAACATAAACTATAAAATTTGTCATGCCGAAAATGACTTATGACGTACGTCAGTTCTTATGGTGACTTATTACTTCAAGATCTTGGCCAATGGAATGAGTAATACGAAATGGAACTTATCCAAAAGAAAATAAATATCGAGGACAAGAATGATAGGAGAAATTTATTACGAAAGAAACATTCCAAAATCATCCTGGGTCAAAGCAGATTACCCGTTTCCAGAAGTTGATAACCGATTCGTAATCTACCGTTGCAAAATCGGTTACGTTCGTAAGTTAACGCCACAGAAGAAACCTGGTCCTCCTCCTGTCGTGCGGGCACTGGCATTGGCCAGGTTAAAGATGGAACACCTGGCACTTCAACTTTTAGAGGCAGCAACTAAAACTAACACGAAACGTCTGGTATTGTGGTGCCACGGGTACTGGCAAAGTGGATGATGCGGCGCACGATCTAGTACAGTTACCGTCACAACTGCGGAACAAGAGGATGGTGAAACACCTGACAATTTTCTGTTACAAGAAATGGTTTGCCAGGTGGAACATAAAACATCTGGCACTGCATGTGACAGTACACTTACACTTTGTTAGTGATGGATATATATAAACAAGGCACCTCTTCTTCTATGTACATTTATTCATAGAACTACTAACATTTACCTTTACAAACCATGTTCTTTATAGAAAATGGAAAGAATAGCTCAAGTCGGTGGCCATAACCCTCATCCCTTCTTCCGCTCTCGTAACCACGTCGCCGAGCTAACTGCTCGGCAGTGCTTGCATTCGCTCCGTCCAGATGCTGATGTATCCTTCTGCCGCGCAAACTTAGTTTCCACATAACAGTAAATTCGTAGAAATGGCATCTGATACAAATAAAATCTGATCGATATGATACTAACAAACGCTAAGCAATACAAAAATACCGAGCGGTCAAGAAATACATTGTAAATGAATCTTTTCTTAAGAATTAGGTTTCATTTGGAGCTCCTTAACGTGACACACCATGATTTGAAACTTGTTTCGAGTCTTCTTTTTTTTTTATGCTTTCATGTCTATTTTCCGCGTTAGCGAGGTGGCGCCAGGAACAGAAGAAAAGATGCATTCACTTATATCCTTTCTCCAGCTTTCATTTGCAATGCACCAAAACCACATCCCCCTAACCATAATCAGGCCCCACAGACCTAGGGTGGTGAGTGCAGCAAGGGCAAGAGTCATAGAGAGAGCGGCGAGCATGCAGTCTTTAGGGGATGAGATCTGGGAAAGGAGTCGGTTGTTCTTTGCTGATGATACAGCACTGGTGGCAGATTAGAGTGAGAAACTGCAGAAGCTGGTGACTGAGTTTGGAAGAGTATGTGAAAGGAGGAAGCTGAGAGTAAAATTGAATGCTAGCAGTTATTAGGTTCAGGGACAAGTCACTTAGGGTGGGAGTTTGAATGGAGAAAACGTGGAGTAAGTGAAGTGTTTTAGATGCCTGGGAGTGGACATGACAACAAATGGAACCATGGAAGCGGAAGTGAGTCATAGGGTGAGTGAGGGGGTTAACTGGTTTGATCAAATTATTAAGGGGTAAGAGAGAGGTCGGGTAATGAAAAGAGTGCTGTTGAGAAAGCCGAAGAAGGTGTGCTGAAATTGTTTGGACATGTGGAGAAAATGAGTGAGGAAAGGTTGACAAAGATGGTATATGTGTCAGAAGTGGAGGGAATAAGGAGAATCGGGAAACCAAATTGCAGATGGAAGGATGAAGTGAAAAAGATATTGAACGATAAGAGCATGAAAATGCAGAGGAATGAAAGGCGTGTAAGGAATAGAGTGAAAGGGAAAGATGTGGTATACATGGGTTGATGTGCTGTCAATGGGCTGAACCTAGTAATGGATAGGGGGCTGCGATTTCTTCGTCTGTTCCTGGCGCTACTTTGCGAACACTGGAAACAACGACCATGCGTAGAAAAATATATATATGTATTTATATATGAAAAAACTAATATTTCATTAATAAGAAATTTGGTAAGATTATAAAATGTACTGCCCGAGTGAAATTTGAAGGAATGCTGCCCATACTCTCAAAGGCGATAACCAGGTAGCAAATGAAACACCTCGTACGTAAAGGAAGGAATATTAATACAAGAGGAACAAAGAAAAGTGAGCTAAACGCATGAGAATGATACGTGATAACTGCAAAAGATGAATATGGGAAGAAAGATCCTGAAACAAATAAAAGATAAATGGACAGAGATTTATCTCGCGTAAATCTAAATGCAATTTATTACTGTGGTGTGAGGAGGCGTAGTGTAGCCCGACACGTGCGTGCCGGGTACACCCAGGCACCGGGAGGTATGATAAGCCGAGGAAGAGTGTGTTGGATACACCTAGGAACCAACATTACCAGAGAGAGTGAGAGAGAGGGAGAGAGAGAGAGAGAGAGAGAGAGAGAGAGAGAGAGAGAGAGAATAAGGTCATTTTCTTTTTCTTGAAAGATAGGCAGCTCCAGACACTGGTATGGCTGCTCAGCTTCAAATGCCAGACAAGTCCTCTGTAAAAGTTCTTTAACCTGCCCCTTTAATGGAATCATATATGGATGATGTCTCCGTAGGCAAGAGCATAAAAGAACCGAGAATGAAGGTACTCGTGACCTGTAGCGAGTTCTTAGTTTAAGAGTACTGAAAAATAATCTTAGGACAAGTAGAGAGGAAATTTAACCATCCCTTCCTTCCTTCCTTCCTTCCTTCCTTCCTTCGACTTCTACCCTAGCATCCGGCAGCTTCTCTACGACTCTCATTACTTACGTCCTCGTCTTCTCTCATTATAAGAAAACTTCATATATTCTAAAATGTGACACAGCAGATCGGAACTGGTCGCGTAAAGATATGATAGTATATTGCGAGAATGAATTTGTGACACTGTCATTAATAAGCAAGTGAAATAATTCTCTCTATTTTTCAATCAAGTCCCAGCCTCGAAGTGGACTTTTGTCCGTGACTGGAGCCTTCAACATAAAACTACCATCCCTCGACAGTGAGGTAATAGGGTGAGCACATCTACTAGTCATATAGACATCGCTATCATTAGTGGACGGTAGAAGGTGTGTTAACATTTGCACGAACCATTGACATCGCCTGACAACCGATGGCATTGTTAGATAACAGAAATAACAGTATGAACACTTCAGTGAACCAAAGTTCATGCAAGACAACAGAGGCAATGATTTTAACACGAATGAAACTGTGTCATTACTGGAGAACAAATGTGAGGATGTTACCTCCTGTACAAATAATTTTAGCGTCAGAACTGAACGCAAGAAGTATTTGCCTTAACACCTGTTTAAACCGCTGTCATATCTGGGCAACAGAATCACTGATGTTAACATGCTGTTTAAACAGTTGACTTTACCAGAAGAGAGATTGAGTGGCTGTAGTATGTGCTTGAATCGTTGTTATTACTGAATGATACGGTGTTCACACCTGTATATACCACTGCCAAAACTACGTAACAGAAGCAATAGCATGAACACTTCTATTTACCATAGCCATTATTGGACAAATGGACGTTGTTTAACAGTGTTAATACCAGTATGAAGCACAACCACTACTGGACAACAGAAGTAACATTGTCAACACTTCTGTGCACCGGCGACACTCCTCGGGCAATAGAAGTCGTTTTAACACTAACTCGAATAGCTGTCAGAACTGAACACTACAAATAATCATCCAGAACAAATAAATGAAGGAATAATATGGAATCAATGCGGTATTTAGAAAGCTACACCAGTCGACAGCAAGACCAGTCAAGTGCATTCCTTTATAGCAGCACCACAAGCTATGGGACCCCGAGGAAAGAACTCTTAAGGAGGATTAAGAAACATTAAGAAGCTGAATGATGAATTCAAAAGTGGTTTCGTAAAGGAATACAATACTGCAGCAACATTGGCAGGGTAGGAGGAGGAAGAAGTCCTGGAGGGTACAGAAGCAATTTGTTGCATATAAGGCTCATTGTTCAGATAAGGTCTCCTTTCCTGTGCTGGAGGAATGTGCAGCGGCACTTGTTAGGCCTCCCGAAATATTGCCTATTAGGTTGCTGGAGGATGGGGTAATTCCAGAAATGTTGAGGACAAATGTCATGCCTATATTTAAGAAATGCGATTGGAAAAGAGAGCTGAAATACAGGCCAGTTTCAATGGCATGTGAAGCAGAAAAGAAATGAATGTCTGCTTGTAAAGGAGAAACTACCTTAATGGAAGACAACATGGTTTCAGGGAAAGGAGATCGTGGATTTCCAGTTTTCTAGGGGATGCTAAGTGCAGTAGCAACTTTGATGCGAGGGATCGAGTTGTAGTGATGGGTGATCTAAATGCAAGTGGGTTAGTGGGGCATATGGCAAGGGGACATTACTGGATTATATCTCAGTTGGTAGACTCACGAAAGAAAGATTCTGGAATGTATATTTACTGAGAAGGGCAGCTGGTGGGTTGTCTGATCACTTCTTGCTGGAGGCGATGGTGAAAGTTTGTGGAGGCATTTGGAAAACGGGAAATGATATGGGTGGGAAGGGGCTAGTGAAAATGAGTGAGCCTGGAAAAGATGCTTGTTTGACGAGGTACCAGAAGATATTAGATGACGAATGACATAAGATGAAAGTAAACGAAACTAGAGGAGTGGGCGAGGAATGGAAGATATCTTGGAAAGCAGTGCTTACATGTGCAAGAGAAGTGTGTGGTATGTGGACAGTGGGAGGTGAGAGGTGAGAAGTGGGCGTGTAAAAAATGTTAGTGAGTGAAGGGATGAGACAGCCAAATTGTTTGTGAAAGAGTTTTGAGTGCTGTATAGAAGGACTGAGAGTGATTAGGGGAAATGTACAAGTGGAGGCGGTAGCAGGTAGAGAAGGAACAGGGGTTTAAAAGAGGGACAAATTACAGCCGGGTTATGCGACTGTCTGCCTACTTTTATGTAATTAAGAAAATGTTTAGAAAGAGGTGAATAGTGTAAGGAACATAAAATAAATGGTAGTATCATTAAAAAGAACACATGGGAAATGTGGTAAAAGGCAAGGAAAAGGCAAGACACACACACACACACACACATACACACACACGCACAAACACACACGCACAAACACACACACACTCACACACACACACACGCACAAACACACACGCACAAACACACACACACTCACACAAACACACACACATACCAGCCTAAGCCAGTTACCCACTAATCGACCAGCCCCTAGGGGAGAATGAACAACTGGGTTGAGTGCAGGCCGACTGCTACACCCAGGATTCGAACCCATACTGGTCCAACCGCGAGCTGGCTCGTGCTGACTCATGGTTAGTAACGCTAACCACTACACCGCAGTGGCCAGTGGCCAGTGGTGTGTGTGTGTGTGTGTGATCACTATTTGAATGTTACAGGGAAAGAAATGTACACTTGTGTAGCCCCGTCCCTTAACCTTGTTTATAAATATGTACCATGTCTTTACTCCTTTGTGTGTGTGTGTTTGTGTGTGTGTGTGTGTATGTGTGTGTGTGTGTGCGTGAGTGTGTGTGTGCACATTAAGAAAGCTACAATAACTGGCCAGCAATTTCACCTGACTGTGCAATTATTTGCATTTTCAGTCCCACGTGGCACTAGCTACCTGCGAGTCCAGTGTAATGAGAACCAGTCCAACTGTCCACATATGCAGCTCCCACTACTGCCTTTGCTGTTTTCGTGAGGCACTGTTCCAAAAGAGTCATGTCTTTTATGGAGAGAGCAACGCAAAGGTTCTCTAGTGTCCTCATTCCTGGAACATGTTTTCGAGTGTTTAATTGCGTTCGTCGATTCTGAATTCGCAGCTGTCACCTCAACATAGGGTACATCTGACGATTGCATTGCCAGTTTACGCAATGTGATTTTTACATGTATGTGTAAATTTTTTATGTATGCGTGTACATATATGTGTATGTGTTGTGTAAGTAGATATGAGTCAATGTATGTATGTTTGTATACATGAATATGTGTGTATGTTTGTGATTACTTTCTGCGTTACAAGGAGAGAGTTTTACACTGTTGTTGCCCCGGTTACTGACCTTGAATATATGTAGCATGTCTGTTCCTGTGTGCACACAAACACACACACACCAACCTAAGCAAGGTAGCCATCTATCGATCTGCCGCGAGGGAAAGATGAACGCCTGGTTTGGTAGTAGGCCGACTGTCGCGCCGGATTCGAACCCATGCGGGGTATGACCCCAGGCAGGCCCGTGCTGACTCATGGTCAGTAACTCTAATCACCACAACACGGAAGCCCGTGGTGTACTATCATATAACTTTTTAGACTTCTGCATGCTATCCACACTCACAGTTTCATTGTTCAATTTATCAAATTCATCCATACTCTTCTTGTATGAAACTACTTCACATCTTTACTAACATGCTTCTTGCTTAATTTCAGTTTACTGTCCCTGGTTGTTCTACTCTTGCATTTTTCGAAGAGCTTTTCTTTCTCGCATGTTTGACAAGGCCTCAACTAACCTTTCCATGTAATTCAGTTCTCTTAATTTTGTTACTATCCTTGTTGACCTCCTCCGGACCTTTTCTGTTAGTCCTTTGTCCTTTTTGAAACGCGGTGACCTAACATTAGAAGCATAATCAAGTTTTTGCCAAATTAAATATGTGAACAGCTTGCTGAACATTTCC
>JAUUDW010520533.1:0-12200 GCA_032361385.1 Panulirus guttatus | reverse complement strand
TCAATTAGGGCCCGGCTTTGATGTGGACTTTTGTACGTAACTGGAGCCTTCAACATGAAAAAAAAAAATTCTCATTCTCGTTCTTTTTCAACACTTAAAAATTCCTCATTCCTCTGTTTTATATGGCAGAACTTGCTTGATTCTCTATCACTTACAACCTAGAACCTGTGATAGCTATTGTAACTGTGCCAGAGCAGCTTGATCCATGAACTTTAGTCATTTAAGAATACATTTTTATGTTAAGTGTATTAGATTTGTCCACTTCTTCCATTTGCAGGTCAGTGTAAACTCACAATGGCGGAGGGAATGCTGTCTTTATCGTGGAATAACCACAGTTCTACATTTTGTCACATGCTGTCCACACTAAGGGAAATGGTATGTTATTTGATGTAGGTTTAAGAATTTTATGAGGGAATAAAGTAAATTGCAGGTCATCGTGTGAAATGTTATGGATTGTGATATGTATTTGATGTAGTAGACTTAAGTGAATGATCATTTTCTGTAGTTGTCCATTATAGATTCATGTATAACATTTCATTCAAAACTGTTGTATTTATTATCCACCTTTCATCTGTATAGTATGTTTGCGTGAGTATTACTTTGAAGTCTTTTTAGTACCAGTACAGTATATCTGTTTACCTTACTGAAATGTAAGCTGGGTGTGTGTATTAGTAACCAGTCTCTCTACCTCTCTTGAGGAAAAAGATTCATACAGAGTTTTCTCCATGCATTCCTTTCCTCCTTTGCTCTCTGAACTGTATATATTACATACTTAGACTTGTTTCTACCAGCTTCCACTTCATTCTGTTCATCTTTCCTACCTCGTCAGTGCTTCTATTTTTTAAGCACTAAATCTTTTGCTCTGTTTGCCTCCCTGTTCTTTGTCTGATGCCTCTCATACATCATCTCAGTTGGCCAGCTCCTCTTGATCAGCATCCCAGTTTTGAAAATAGATATCCACAGTTCGCATTAACCCAGTTATTGTAAAATTTTGCACACACAATAGACTAGACTAATCTGTCTTACAACATACTCTACCTTATCAACAGACTTGCAGTTATACCCATTATATCCTTTCTCAACCTTTATATTTCAGGGTAGAGAAATAAAGGTGTTTCCCCAAGATGGGTGAAATTAGCAAGATCTGAAATATTACATAATTTTGAGCCATCATATAGCCACAGTCATCCAGAACCAGAGTATTATAAACATTTCATCAAATAGCATTATTTGCCATATCGTCTTTTACACTAAATCAAGAAATTTAACTGATGGTGCATTTCTGCTAGTTCTTTCTTTATTGCATTCAGTATTTCTGGTGATCCTCTCCTATCTCATAAGTGTTCAACTGCCTGATCTAATTCCTCATGGCTGTACCTGTTTCAAGCTAGTGAGCAATCCTTTTTGTGACTACTCACTAACCTATACAAAGATGAAGATTGTTTTTTTCCTGCCAATACCACATCATTTCTTTGCCTGTAGAGCTTTACATTAAGCAGATGCAGAGGTAATGTTAACCCTGAAGGACATGGATGTAGGGGCTTTGGGAGGAGTACAACATTTGCTGAGTCAGTATACAGAACATGGAGATTTATCTTCTCTTTGTCTGAAAAAGAATAAAGGATACTTTGCTAACATCTGATGGCTGAAAGTGGATGGCATAATGGTTGGATGGAAGTGCAAGATCATTTGAGTCTTGCTGAAAAAATTTCTGCAATTGACTAAGTGTTTTTTGGTTGGAACAAAACCAGAAAGGGAGAGACCAGCAACTTGCGCGGTAAGGTCTCTGATACATTCCACAAGGACATCTCCATATGCTTTATGGAGAATTTGTGTGTTCAGGTGACTGTAGAATGTGATCCTGTTTCTCATCATGGACTTGCACTATGTCTGTGACCTCCAAGAGCTTTGTGTGGAAACATTGCACAAGCAGCTTGCAGCAAACCAGAATCACTTGTACCTCAAAGATCAAGGAGCACAGATAACCGTGCTACCCACTGGGCTCTCAGAACCTTTTGAAAGTAGAGAAGAGGGTGCCCAGTTATATTGTTGCTCTTTGTTATTATTTTTAAGAACTTTAATGATATGTAGTTACCTTACAACGTTAGTAATATTTGTTACAACTTAGATATATGTTTTTTATACTTGTGTTTTGGAGTAAGGTTTAAAGGTCCCATACACTTAAATATTGACAACAGACTTTTTGATTCAGGATTACACGACAGGCTCTGGAACCTAACTTTATGGGACTCTGGCATATTTCACAGACTTATTACTCTTGACTCCATATTCATAAAGAAGACCCATTTCATATATTTATAGAAGGGTTATTTTTTTGCTTTGGTAGACTAATATTTCTGAGAGATTTATAGTGTAGGTTGCTGTACTTTTCACAGACTTTACCTTACCTTGTGGCTCATGCTCATTTTGTTTTATCTTTCAGGAGAGATACACTGATGTAACAGTGGCATGTGATGGAAAATTCTATCCAGCACACAAGCTGGTGTTGTCAACGTGTAGTGATTACTTTCTTAAGATGTTTGAGAGGACACCATGTAAACATCCTATCATTGTTGTCAAAGATGTGGAGTGTAGAGACATAGAGGCTCTCCTGAGTTACATGTATGCAGGAGTTGTGAGTGTGGCACAGAACGATCTAGCGCAGCTAATCAAGGCTGCTGAGTTATTACAGATAAAGGGATTGGCTGTGCCCGATGAACCTCCATCCCACAGCAAAAAGACATTACATATGCGAAGTTCATCTGATGATAGGAGTAGTCCCCATGCAAAGCGACAAAGACGAGACCAGAATAGGAGTCCCTTTCAGAATGAAACACATGCTTCCCATTCCAATGTTCCCTCTCCTCGTTCCTCCCCATTTAGAAGAGGCAGTGAGCATTCACAGGAACATACTGGTACAAATAGGCACCATAATAAAACAGACCAAAAAGAAGACCAAAGATTAGAAAGAAGAGGAGAAAGGATTGAAGCAGATCAGCAGCCAGAACAACAAATTAGTAAAGAAATGGATCAGGGAATGGAACGCCTACCGATTTCAAAAGAATCACCTGAGGCACAAGTTGAGGTATGTATTGTATTTGTGTTTTGTGAAAGATTTTTTATTGTTACCGTTGTAGATTTGTTTTAAAGACTATGACACAGTGAGTTCATGACATGCTGGTTAGAATGAAAGTAGACACTGAGGTGGGTAGTAGTGCCTATGAGCTGGCAAGAATAATGCAGATAATACTATTGCTTCATCTACGACTACCTGTGAAGAACCTATCTTTATGTTTTTGGTGTTGAGCTGTTTAACCCTGATTGTGATAAACTTCTCCAAAATCATTCTAGGGAAACCAGTTGTTTCTCCACACACCCAAGAGAGCCTTCTAGAGTTTAGACAGTTTCTCTGTTTATTTTTTGATAGTATGAACCTTCATTGTTTTCTTTTTAAAACTGTTTTTACTGACACATTCAGGCCCTAGAATGAAAGCTAGTAATTTTCATGCTGTGTCCAGACTCAAAGCTCATCTTCTTTTTGATAACAATCTCATATGGATTAAGATAAACCCAGAACCCTAGATACTTACTGAATTCAGAAATTGCCCTTTTATCAGATTCTTAAATATATTCGCAAGAGAGCTTTACACTTTATGCCTAACTTATTCTCTAAAAACTCCTGAATTTAAGCACAGTTTATTAAGGAGAACATTATTTGTTATCTCTGGAACCTTGAAATTTCCTTTAGCAAGACATATCACAATGTAGAATTAGAGACTCATTTTATTGGGTTAAGCAGGTTTTACTTTTACATGAAAGCATATAATATTGGGAATTGACCTGTACTTTAGCCTTCCTCAGAAACCTTTAGTTAAAAGAAAAGTGGGTGTTGGCACTTGTTTTCCATCATCATCTGACAGTACCTTACCTTTGATGTTGTGGCTCAAATTTGTACAACAATGGGGATTCCTCCGTCTCGAGAGAGAGATATTCTAATGTGCCCCAGTTCACCATTGATGATAACTTTGGGTTTAGTCTTTTTACCTGAAAGTCTCTGAACCCTCCTCTTTCATTTGGGTATTCATTGTTGCTTGTAGAACAAACCACAGAGGAGAGAAATGTAGGTTTTGAAATTCAAAAAACCTTTTATCAAAAAGGCAGAAGCCCATCAGTATTTTTTTCTTTTTGTCTATCTCTGCCTTCCCCTTGCTATTTTTTCATAGAACCTTTCTCTACCAACTGTGACCACCTTCAAGTTCATGCCCACAACCTGTGAGTAACTGAGATTTCATTAGCTGAGAGGTAGTGGGTCAATAACTTCATCTCTTTGGTGGCATCTGATTGGCTGAGGACGTGTCCAAAACGAGTTTGTAGGTTTTGTTTGGTTGAGAGGATGGCAGTAGACAGGGGAAGCCAGTTTCCCCCTCCAGAGAGTATTCATAGTGAACACATCATGTTTTCATGGCACTACCTTGAGTTTTTAACATTTCAACACATGGAGAATGGGTGTGTTAGGGACTGACTTCTTCAATAAATGTAAATGAAAGGGCTGAATTATTTAAACATGAATGCACAGAAAAGTTTTCCAAAAGAATAAATGTAAAATGTAAGATATATGTAGTAGTGGGAAAATTTTCTCCTTACTACTTCTGTAGTGCTTATTTTGTGCTAGCCCTGCCTCATCATAGTTACTTGTAAGTAGTTAGGTACTTTTTCCATTTATTTCTAGAACACATCAGAATTCTGAGGGATGCTTTTTTTTTTCCAGGCTATGGATGAATCTCTTGTTAAGGAAGAAATAGTAGAACCTGAAAGTGAAGGTGAAGTACCAGAAGCAGGGTTTGACTATGGATCACTAGTCTCTGACCTTGGTGTTGAAGATGATGGAGAAACCAAAGATCACCCAAACTTGCCATTGTCTTCCACTTACCGTCATGCACCTGAGGACCCACCATTTAACTCTCAAGCTGGGCCTTCAGGACTACAAGGGGTAAGGCTATTTGAATAGTAAAGTTAATGAATGTGCTGAATTTCTTCTGGACATCGTGCTTATACTTTGAAATCATGGTGCATGTTTCCACTCACATACATAAATGCATGATTCATGCATACTCTCTGACATGTATGAATATATAACCAGTTCCATACATTGCAGCTAAATTAATTGTTTCTGAAGTATTCATGCCACACACTTATCTGCACCTGTAAGTAGTGCTTCCCTAAATACCCTCCACTCCTCATCCACTTTCCTACTTCCTGTTACTTTCATCTTATGCCATTCTCTACCCAACTCTTTTTATCTTTCAAACAGGTCTCTTTTCCCAAGCTCACTCACTTTCACCACCTTCCCACTCATTTCATTTCCACTTTTCTGAGAGCCACTACAAACTTTAACTCTCACTTCCTCCATGTAGTCACATCCTATGACTTACCCATCTCTGCACATTTACCTTTAGCAGTCAGTCATGCCTAGCAATTAATATATAATCCAATAATGATCACTCATCATAAACCCTCAGTCATCTACACAGTTTTTCCTTTCTTTCTTTTATTTTTATCATACCTAAACATTTGAAGTTTTTGTATCCTTTCAGAAGTTTCTACCCATATAGAGTGATAGATGAATGCATAAAATTAAACTGAACCATAGATATACACATAAAAGTAAACTTAGCCTTAGATAAAAACAGAAAGTAGAATTATTAGCTGTAGATAAATGCACAGAAGCAAACTTATCATAGGTTATCCTTGTGAAGAATTAGAAAAGTAGAACCTTTGAAGAATGTGTGTTACTTGAGTGTTAATGTCATTGAGAAGTAAACTGTAAATGGTAATAAGAATCCTTCCAACATATTGCATACATGTGTATTCAAGCCCAAAAGATCTACCTTAGCCTTATGCACTTAGATCTTGCATGTTCTTAACATGTTCTGTATTGATTCCTACTTTAGTTTGCTAGTTATTTTTTTGTAATAGAATACAAAGTAATAGTACAGTAAGTTTTAAATCATGTTAATGTCATGTCATTTTCATTCATATAAGCATTTAATCCTTTCCACTTGACTTTTGACGTAATGATTACATTTGTCCTTTTGCTAGTTTGTTTAGATTTTGTCATGTTCATATACACTAGAAGTAACCAGAACACTTCTTCTCAGTGGTCTAGCATGAGTGAAGGAGGTGAAACTTCAAGTCAGGGCTACTGTGGTGACTTGAATCAGGAGTTGTCTCTGTCAGGTCACCCAGGGCCACAATCTCAGCAAGCACACCAGCTGGTGAGTGTTAATCCTCCCTCAGTACCAAAGAGGTTGTCACCATTTGAGTAAAGAGTCCCAGAATTCAGGCTGATTTGTTGCCTATGATAAATAATCCATGTGTGATAAGAACCAAGGATGTAGGCTTTGAGTTCTTTTGAAGTGCCAGAAAGGATTGAACAAAGAACTATCTCAGAAGTTTTTTCCTAATTTTGTTTTTAGGGCAATTACATTAGTGTATGAATATAGTGGTGGATTACATGAGGAAAGATAAGGAAGATGAAAATCATTTTTCTTCTCTGCAGTCTATTTTGTGAGCATGAGAGATTCTCAAGGATATCTCTTGGAATATCTGGCTTTGGAAATTCCAGTCCACAGTATTTCCGGTGATTAAGCACTGATCCTCTTCACTGTTTAATAACCACTTATCCATGGTTGTCATGGTTCATTCATTTCAGGCACAACTTTGACCAGTCATTAACCATCACTCAAAGGATGTTATGGACCCACTCACATTTTCAGCCTGTCTCTAGTTCACAGTTCTTGGTGACTGAACACTGAGAGGATGATTTCTGCCAAAATCTTATGTCACAAAGACTTAAGAGAAATATAACCCAAACTTCTCCCCATAAGTTATTTGCCTCATGAAATGAAGAATCTACCTCATAAAGAACCTCTCACCATCAATATAAGGGAGAGAATAAGTCCAAACTCTAAGTCACACCATCATCAACATGATCTCAGAAAAGGTGACTGTAAAGGAATGATCTCAGAAAAGGAGACTGTAAATGGTCACACATTCCTCAACACTGAACCATGTGACACACTGCATCCAACACTGTTGCATGTTAAAAGGCCCACAGTTACTGCAGTAATCCAACCCCCTACTCGTAAAGCACCCTTGATCCATTACAATGACATTCTTTCTCCCGAAGAACACATGAATATACTCAAGAGACAGTGCTCACAAGTCAGCAAAAAACCAACCTCTGCTCATGCTACTTTCATACACAAAATGTTTATGTTGCAAATGCTCCAAAGTTATACCTTTAATATCTTCAGTTAAAATCATAACCAAATTTCTCACTATTTCTATCCATCCTTTCAGGGGTCTATCTCTCTTGTACCTTCTGCTATACTACATGGATTCTTTATGTGCCTTTCTAATGACACCACATAATATTTTCATCTTCATTCTTCAATTTATTCTTTCGTACAGAGATAATTTATGACTTACGAATACCGAAAATTTAGAGAATTAAAGACTTGTTTATTTTCAAATTTTTGTGAAAAATTTGATTCATTAACAAAATTATCATTCCCTTTGGTTCATTTATGATTCCATTGTAATATCTGATAAGCAGAAATGTATCATAATCTTTTCCTCCATTGATGACATCCTCTTTGGTCACTTGTTTTGTTTTTTTATAATTGTGTATAATGTTGTTACTGTGGACATTCAGAGGATTCAATTTAATCCCATTTGTTCAAATGGTGTATGCATATTTGTCAGCAAAGTGTTAACTGCAGTCCAACGGTGTCTGCATATTTGCTTGGTACCTTATTGTTTTAAGGTTTTCTTTGGAAGTATCTTGAATTGTGGAAAATTTTGATATTGACAGGCTCTGTGATGCTAGTGAAGTAAGCCTAGTTAGTTAATATTGTAGGCTTGGCCACTAACATCATGCACTTCAACAAAAGGGTAGGTCTCAGAATGTAGTTTGTAGTTATTGCCAGAGATGTATCATACAGAACACAATTATTGGTGATTTTCAAATTTGAAAGTTAATTCTAGCTGGTGTAATATTACAGTTGAGGTTTTATGTTGAAGAGAGTCCTAGTTAGATATATTCAATATCTGTGGCAGGGGAGCATTCACTGTGAGGTTGAGTAACCGTATGTAGATACTTATGCCTAAACCTGTGTAGAAAGTATATAATTCTTTGATTTTATAGTATATGATTAGCATGTCAGAAATGGTTAGGCAGATAAAAGTTTACATCCTTAGTGGTTTTAAACTTCTTTAAGCATACTTAGACCATATTATAACTTCATGGAGGAACTTGATATATGTTAGATATTTCAAATCAAGAAGCGTTGAATATTTCATTCTATCTTTTTTTTTTTTTTTTTTTTTTTTTTTTTAGAAATCTAATAGATAAATGAAATCTATAACACTATTATGTGCTAAAATCTAATATGTCATAAAAAAAAGAAATTTCATATAAGATTTATTGTAAGGATGGGTGTTCTCAGCCAAACACATTGCTAAAGTGATTGTTGCATTGCATCAGTATACGAGTATAAAGCTGAAAGCATTAAGAACCCGTATTAACACTAACAGCACTTTTTGTAAGTTTATATCGTAAGGGTGGGTGTTCTTAGGTGAACACATTGCCAAAGTGATTGTTACATCGTGTCAATACATAAAGCTGAAAGCATTAAGAACCCATATTAACACTAACACCACTTTTTATAACTTATAAAGTAACAGAAACACGAGCAAAGGAATGGTTGTTAGAAATAAGCAAAAACAGTTAGTCTCCCTCCAAACTGTTTGGATATTTATGGATTTTTGTAGTGAAGCAGGTTGGTGACTAATTGTTTCTAATTGTAAAAAAAAGAAGAAATTGGTTATAAGTATTTTGAAGTACTGATGAATCAGTTACCAGTCTGAGATATTTGAAATACATTTTTGCAATAAGCTATCATATCTGGACAACAGATATTGTTGATGTAGGATGATGTAGACAATGGTCATGATTGATACATGGCCTTCAGAAAATATTCACCCATCATAGTAGCTTAAGGGCCATGTCCTTAATCTGGGAGACTCTTTTAAGGACCCTAGAGCTTTCTGATGTATATACTCATTGTTTTCATTGTTACTGTATACAGTGGTACAGTGAGCTACAGTTATGTAGAATGAAAAGGTATGTATAATTCATATAACCGTTAACTGAAAAACATGGGCATCTCAGAACAGTGACAGGTTCATATCCTAGTTATGCAAATATTCATATAAGAAAGGTGAGCAGTGCCATGTCATGGTACGCCTAATTAAAGAACCTTTTATTTAATGTGTAGCTGTGTAAACATTAAGCTAGGTTTTTATAGACTAATTGGCGAGCAGTTGTGTACAATGAGGGGTGTAGAAAAGATGTGGTAAGAAAAAGGAATTGGAAATAGTGCTATACAGATGATAGATATGCACACACAATAGTATGTTGTTTGATAGATGCAAAATAGCTCTTTATTCCATTGAGGAGATAGTTAGAAATATGTGATAAAGACCATAATCATGTGACAGCTTTAGTGCCTTGTGAAGGATGCTGTCCTTACAAGTAAATCTTACAATATATGCCATTCCATTATCCTTTTTTAAGAATCTGGCTTAAAGTTTTTTTTGAGGTGACAGGCTAATAGCATTAGATAATGAACTTTTACATCAGAGAACTTCAGGGGACTTTGTGAATGAGCAGTCTGTGTGGCATAACTGCAGTCTTCAGTTGTCAACATTATGTGAAACAGGTTTAGCAAGTAATTGATTTTTCATACCTAGAAAGGAGGAGGAACTATATATTATTTAATGTGAAGTAATTCTTAAACGGTAGTTCTTTTTTTTAAGAAATTATGAGATATATTTATTATGGTTGACAGATGGACAAAGAATGGCAGAAAGTGGTATCCATTGGTAGATATGGTGTATGGGCATTATATCCAGAATGCATGGGTCAGACATTCATAACAGTGGTTCTCATGATCTCAGAAGTGCAGTTGATTTTAAAGCAAGTGGATTTTTTTCTTAATGAAGTTTTTATAGGTCCTGAAAATAAACACTGACAAAATTTGTAATCATGTGAGTATTCCAGCATTCTCCAGTTCAAAAGAATGATTAAAAGCATAGCTAACATAATTATTATGGTATGTCTCTCTCTATTCTTCAGTTGGGAAGAATGATGCAAAACAAGTGCAGCCAGGAAAGGCCCGATCTTGTATACATACACACACCAGTTCTTCCAAATCACAATCTGAGTATAATAATGTAAAGTTCTCTCAGAGGAGTCCTTTCTTATGATATACAATAGAGGATCAAATGAACGTCCATAGGTGTGATTCTTCAGTTGAAGTTCTCTGGATGAGTTGCCGTATATGAAATGTAAATAGAAATTGGGTGTCTTTTGGGAATGTCAAATGCCTAAACACAAAAGGTTAACATTTGCCCTCTGGCACATTGCTCACATGTGAGTGTAAAGCCTCAGAATTTCTTAAAGTTACGACATTACTAGCGACAAGGATAACAACTGTGCCATCATGTCACTTGAGCTGTTCTGCTCTTGTTACGTGTAACATAATCATAGATTTATGAACAGTACATTTAATGATGTATAGTGTGCAAAGTATTCTGATATGAATATTTGGATATTTCAGGTATATCGCAAATTAATGTGGATATTTCGAGCTTATTTAAGTACCCTGAACTCTTTTGTATTTGAAATTTCAGAGGTACTACATGGAATCCAAATCATAGATCCCCTAGGAATTAAGTGTTGATCGTCAAAGGTGAAAGCCATCATTACTGGAGATTGATTATTGCATGTTCAATGATTTAAAACTCGTAACTTTTTATAACATGAGAATACTTGAAAATGTGATCTGTGTGTGTGTGTGTGTGTGTTTATAAGAACTGTATTGGTTGCAATATTGGCATACCTAGTGACTCTATACTGTTTATGTGGTGAATCTTGCAACCTGAGCACCCCAATTTTTGTGATTCTCGAAATGCTTAGGAAGATATCCATGTCTGCCTTCAGGGACCACAGTTATGAAGTGTGGTGGTGATGGATGTTTGTTCAGACAGTAGCAAGTGTAGGGCAGTTAGGGAATAAGTGTTCAGCATCACTGTTGAGGTTGCTTCTTGAGTGTGTGCAGTCCTGCAGCATTTTGAATCAGTGTTTGCATTTTAAAAGAAAAGGGTGGTGTCCAGAGTACAAGTGTGTTGGTGTAATTCCTGTTTGTTGGAGAGTGCAGTTTCAAATGGGCATATGTGTAGTGGAATAGAATTCAAGATTGTGTTGAGAGAACATGTGTTTTGTACTTATATTGTGTCTTTTCAGTACGACTGTTTTGTTAAGTTGTTGCTTGTTGAGGGGGATATGTGATGACAGGTAGCTGAAGCATAAGGTTGGGTTGAGCTTCTTATTCCTGCATGGAGGTCAGTTATTGGTTATGAAATGGCTAGGATGAAAGGAGGTAGATGCTCTTGCACAAAATTCAGTACTCAGCACATCAAGATGAGATAGATCGGAAGGATACATTTTTTGTGCAGGTGTTGAATGGAAGTATAGTGAATGTGTATTTGTCTGTGTGGGATGAGTCTGGGCAATTAAGGAGGCATAGGCATTCAGTGTTTTCATTTTGGAAGTTCCCTTTTGAGTATAAGGGGTCCATTGAATGGATGATGAATTGATGTTTGTAATACTGAGGAGCAGGGTGGTGTCCAGAACGTGGATGACAAAGTGTGACTCTCATGTATCTGATGAGTGTACATTAGTTTTAGATAGATGTATGCCTAATACAGTGGAGTTCAAGATTGGTTTATGGGGTAGTTTTTTATGTTTGTTGTGTCATCAGTGTGATTATGTTTTTTTTACAGTGTGGTATATGCTGGAGGTGAGGGGATCTGATAGCATAAGTTGCTAAAGTGGGAGACAGGTTGAGCTTTTTGTTTCAGTATTAGGGTTGATGGTTGGTTATTTAATGTCCTGGGTGGAAGAGGCTTCTTGCTGTTGCATAGAGTTGGGTACTGAGCATGTTGAGTTGGGATTTTATTTGAGGTATTTTTGTTTCGTTGTGTAGGTGTCAAGTGTCTGTAATTGCTAATTTTCTAATGATTGTTCTGGCTTCTTTTTTGTGTGTGATTTGTGAGATGTAGTTTAAGGTGGA
>JAUUDW010520421.1:6519-19802 GCA_032361385.1 Panulirus guttatus | reverse complement strand
ATATATATATATAAAGTCAAATTGTTTTAAGATTTTTATGATTGTAAAGTTATAATAAAAGATTGTCCTGTTGATTTTTGGGGGACGTATGGTAATATTTAAAGATACTTAATGACATGATTACTACCGTCAGTTAACATTGACGTATATCGTCGTGACTATTAACTTCAAACTCGTATGGATATGAATCCTAGAGCTGTTTAAATACCACGGATGTTAAAACGTGAAAAACTTAAGTGATCTTTAACGTAACTCAACGTGATTTTGTCTAAAAAGAATAAAAGAATCGATGTTTTGAAACGTAAAGAAAAACGAATGTTGCAACGTTTACACCTTTCATTGTTCCTGTTCCGTGGAACAGAGGATTTATATTTGTTGCACTGTTTATTCATCATGATTTTGTTAGTCGTTTTGTGTCATTAAAGTAACTGTCGATTGCGCATGCTCAGCTATAAAAGTTGCCAGACGTTTCAGATGCTGCTGTTGCTTCGCCGGATTGTCCTCCAGGATGCTTTCAGTAAACATTATTTCGAAACTCATGATGGTTTCTGTCTTAAAGCTTCAGTTTAAAAACAAGACTGCAAACATTATTTCCGAAAGGACTGATGGTTTCCGTCATGTTTATTATGATTATTTCCTTGCCTTTTCAAGCAAGTTCATAATGTTATCTCAACAGACTGGATTCTAAAAAAGAAATAACTTTAGTATGTAAGGGTTTCAAGTATAGCACTAGATGCAGGCTGTATTTGCTGGTGTAGTAGTTACTGTTTGAAAGATCTCAAATTTGAGTATTCCGAATCACCTTCCAACGACTCGTGGCATTTCCTCATTTAACCTCGTTTTATCCCCAGGAAACAGCCTCGCAGTCTTAAATGATTTTCACCTTTACGATGTTCCAAGAAATTGTAACAAACTCGTCATTAAAGCATTGTCTAGACGCCCAAGGAATCTCGTGCGACCTTCGCATCACTGCCGTGTTGGTGTTGAGATTGTTTCATAATTCTTGTATCACCTTCGCCTTCCTGTTGGTTGTTCGGGGCTTTGCGAGTGTTTGCGAGGTGATGAGGGGTAATTACTTGAATATCAGGGTTGGTTGGTTGGGCTTATTATAAGGCTATCAACTCCCGTCAGCATTAAGCAACATCCACTTTCCGGAGATCTTTAATACCTCTGCAGGTGTTAAGAATATTTTTAAGTCCGCACACGCACTAAGCAGATGTCCTTTGAACATCACGGTATGAGTCTGGTACCATTATATATGCCAACGTTTACATACTTTCATACTCCGTGTGAGGTTCGTGTTTATGGTGACGCATTAGACAGAGGGTAGCACGCGTGACACACTGTGACCCTGGACCATGTGGTGATATGTGTTGTCGTTGTGGTAAAAACTGTGGTATGTAGTGTACGGAGACAATTGGCCTGTGTATGTTGAGGTGTTTGTGCGGAAGTCTGGCGTTTGGCGCGCTGCCTGCCTCCATGGTGTTCACTGTAAGCTTGAAGTATTGTTTGTGACCTTGTGGTATTCACTGCAAGCTTATGACCGTGTGGAGTTAACTGTTAGTTTGTAGTATCGTTTGTGGCCTAGTTGTTTCCACGCTCAGTGTGTAATATTCACCTTCTTGGATTCCAATCACCGACCTTTGTTTTGTTGATACAAGAGCGCGGTCGCAAGTTATGTCAGCATAAATCATTATCAGTCCGCCATAGTGATCACTGTGCCATATCCTTTACAGATAGACTTTTCGCTGTCCGTTATAACAGCAGACGTCTCATGTGTGTTTAAGGAATAGAATTAAACTGCTGATTCACAGTCCCAATGCGTTTTGTGATAATAGGAACCTGTGTGCATTCAGAAGGAAATGATACTGGTCAAACTTTTTTGTCATACGATTAGCATAACATGAGGCTTAAGGAGTACAAAATACATATGTAGTCCAGGGAGTGATGAGGCTTAAGGAATGCAGAATACATACGTAGTTCATACTGTAATATTGTTTGGAAACTGTAAATATTCTCATTTTATTAATCAGGTTTCTTACTTTACTCCTTTATCAATATGTTTAAACAGTTTGGGACGAAAAAGAGTTTACAGTGAAGTTATGATAATCATGAACCAATTTATTGAGACTCAGGTTACTATGGTCACAGCAATTCGATATTTGATTATATGGCCTTTCTGAGTGAAGCATCTGGTTTCTTATTAGTATGAGTAGTATACTTTTGAGTACACGACATAAACGAGCGATATGTCAGTAGGCTATAGTTTCTTGCTGCATTGATGCTAGTTTTGTACTTGACTGTTGCTTCTTGCTGTATTGATGATAGCCTTGACTAGCCTATAGTTTCAGCTTCTTGTTGTATTGATACTATTTCTAACTGTGTCATGTTACCGAACTAGTTGTTGTTGAGAACTGACACCTGACCTAATGAAATATAACGTATTGTCATTCAAGGAATATACCAGGAAGTTCAATAGGATTCATACCAAGGCAGCATGCCAGATGAGTACAAGTACCATGAAGTGCGGTCACTTTACCGGGTAACCTACTTCCCCCCGCCGACGGGCCACCCAACCGTTCTGCTGCTTTGTTTACATACCGCGTCAAGTCTCCACTGCCTTGTTGTAATTAAGCAATTTGTTGCATGATTAACATTGTTAGTGAGTATGTGTTGCAGATCGTCTGTGTATCATCACGAATGCGCTCTATATTTTTGCTATTTTTACCAAAGCTAGTAAATGAGGGACTAATTGTTTTCCCTGTCTTGTGGTCACAGGCGGTGGTGCCAAATTTCCAACCAGAAGCATCTGGTGTTTGTCTGTCACTGGCTCCGCTCTCCGCTTCTTACGAACCCATGTTTTTTCTGCTTGCAAAATGTTTTTGTGTATGTTACACCTTGAGCATTTATGGATTGAAATTCATAGCTTATATTTAAAAGAAAAAACGATTTTTTCTTTTATGAAAACATTGTGGGATCGCTCAGTGATCCCAGTAACGATTATTTTTTTTTTATAAAAACATAAAGTGGGATCGCTCAGTGAAGTTATCTAGTAGTACAGAAAGCGTGTCAAGCTGCAGGAAGAGCGTGAGACATTGAGGAATACGTGGGAAAGTGCTGGTAGGTTGTGTGGGGCAGGTGTATCATGAATAATGGGGACAGGAGACCCACCTTGCCCCTACGGAATTTCACTTTGGTTTTCACCCTCCTGAGAGGATTTTGTTTCGTTGGTCGCTGTGGCCGCGTCTGCTAACCTGCTATGCCCAGTGAGAGCCTGATGTAGTGTTATTTGGTATGGTTATATGAGACTGATATGCCGTCTTGAGTTTTACCGTTGCGGGTAGAAAACAGGATGTTTAAATGCGATGAGGGCGAAATATTGAGTCAGAGACTTGATTAAGGCAGTAGGTAGTTAGCCTTGTTGTATTGCAGGCGTTAAGGCTTGTATGCAACATACACGGGCATAATATGCACATAGTAGCTTTTGCATGTATGTTGACCTTACATTTACCATTCAACCATCACAAACGGTGTACGCTAGCTCAAAGCACACGCGCCTACACTTTCTTGAGAATTGAGGAAGATTAGGCCGTTTTATTTTGTGCTGTAATTGCTACAGAACTCGCTTTTGGCTCCTGAAGCGCTGGCTGCTTTCTAACACAGCGGCAGCCCACTTTCCTGAAACGCGCCATTGCCCCAATACCACACGCTCACCGCACAATTACTAGTTTTCGATTCAGAGTGAAACTCCACACGGACGCTTGGTGTTTCCGATAGGATTATAGATACCTCCCTTTCCTTCTCAAAGATCTGTGATGCTACTCTTGCCGTTACGTTACACCCGAGCTACAGGGCATTTACCCCATTCACCCTGTTATCCAGGCCACACGAAATTTATGCGGGTATTTGTCAACGATATACAGATATTTGTTTGTATCGCTTTAGGGGAGGACTGTGTCGGGAGACTACAGCCACACCCCGGGTAAGTTTTGAAATCTCTACAGTCTGTATTCTGAATCACACTGACTTCCAGCACCACGCCATGCGATGTGCCACGTTTTTCAGCCTTGTATGAACTATAGTTAGTAAGGTAAGGTGAAGCCATGCTGATCGTTTTTGCTGCTGGCGAACTGAGCTAAGTACGTGCGCCGAACTTTTTAGCAGATTAGGATCCTTGGTACATTAAGTAGTCTTTCTTGTTAAGTTTAAAGTATATTTGTCGTGCACTTCCGGGTCTTCGTACACACGGTGTAACCTCCGGCAGCTGCTGAACATCTGTGGAACGATGCACGAGCGTGAGCGGTGTGACGGAACGGCCGTGGGTGGTGTGACGGAACGCCACCCTCATTGCCAGCGCTTTAACAGTAGCTAAGGTGACGGTGGATCACTGAGAGTACGTCTGCAGCAGATGGGTGCCTCAGGTGACATTGGATCGCAGACACTATCTACCGAAGTGACTGGTGGCTTATTCCTATCATTTCGATTTTTTTTTCTTTGATCGTTATTAAAGCAGGTGATTAGCTACCCTTGATTGGACCACGGGCGGCCTTCAATGGTGGGCCCCATTAATTTGTATATACATAATGATAACACATCAACTGTTTATACCTTTTCTCGCCCTGAGGGGTAACATCGTGTTTAACGAAGTGGGGTTAGCTGCCACTAGGCCACTAGGAGCTGTAGGATCAACTGTGGTTCATCTCGACATCCGATCAGGGGATCCTTGAACGAGGAGGGCCGCTGCGGTTGCCTGCAGGCAGGGAGAGCAGGCGGAGTAACATGTACCTCCTCATGTGTGTCCCAGAGGTGGTTAAACGCCCAGCCGGCCGCACTGTTACTGTGCACAATACAGATTTCGCAAGTTAGATTGATACAGACAGAATGTGACTTCCATAAGCCTCTAATTTATGACTACATCTGTCGAGTTCTTTTAGGTATATGATTAGTAAATGAACTGTTCTCCTCGATCGAGCTTTTAAGATTATGATAGCCAGGAATAATCACATCTGAATGGAAATCAATAATTATAACTCTCGAGGGTTACCTAAGAATAGATTACTCTTTATTTAATGTGATTATTTTGGTAGTCTCTGTATGATAAGGATTGTCTTTGATCGTAGATATTTATCTTTCTGGTGCATAAATCCAATACAGTTTTTCTCTCCTTTCCAGGTTGACTGCACTATTACTCCGAGTCAACTGGAAGCACTGAGGTGGTGGTAGTGGTGCAGGAGGGAAGATGGAGGGCGTGCGTGCGGGCCTGAGCCTGCTGGTAGTGCTGGCGTGTGCCTGTGTGTACGTCCAGGGTCACGGCAGACTGATCGAGCCACCCGGCAGATCTACAGCCTGGAGGTAGGTGGTGGCCAGGGGTCAGGGACACCTCCCGTGCTCTCTCTCTCTCTCTCTCTCCACCCAGACTGGTTGGTAGAGGGGACTGGGGTGGTGACCCTGGATGAAGATGGGGACCACGTGAGGTACTGACTGATCATCATACCCGGAAGGGTTAATAATAACCGGTTGTAACAAAGATACTTACCTAGTATTTTAGATGGACTTTGCCATCCTGATAAAGTTTTTAAGGTAAATGTATCACATGTTCGTAGCTTCCTGTAAAAATAAGCCGGTGAAGTGTATGTATATATAGTGTAAAGAGTGTACTAAAAGTCCTCAGGTCGTTTCGTTTTATTGTGGCAGTGCTGCTGCATTAAACCTGTTTCAGAAAACTCGTTTGTAAATATGTGGTCATATTTAGAGTGCGATTGATTTCCTGTGTATTGTTTTGTTTGTCGCGTTCGACAACGTATTGGTGGACTGTCAGTGACTGTATTAGAATATAAATACCTTAATGACCAAGATAGTACACAGAAAGCAATGAGGAAACTCACTGTTGTACAGTGACCAAACCCTCTTAATCAAGTGTGTGGCTTATCAGAAGGACTCGTGGACTTCTGTCTTACGTACTGTTACTGGTACAGGATTGACGGGCTGCGCTGCAACACCAGCTTGTACTAACCGTTGATCTTAGTTTCTTGAGCTTGACGGTACGCTCCTTGAGCACGACATGGGGGTGTGACGCCCTCCACCCACTGGTGTCACCAGATCCAAAGCCAGCCAGGCCATCTTTCTCGAGGCTCGTACCATCCTGGTCAGGGTGTTAAGCCTGTCATCATTGTGCGGTACAGTAGTGCACCATGTGGACAACCGTTGCTATAGAAAACGCGGTAAAGACTGTGCGGTACCGTACACAGTGTGCATGGGATCGAGGTGTGTTTGTGTGTGTGTGTGTGTGTGATACACCGGCAATGTAGGTTGTCGGGTTTACGGTTCATGACTCAAGGGAGGTCAGTAAGACCGAGACTATATGTAGTTCAGATGTTCAAACCTAAGTGGAGCGTTGGGGGTCGACACAGTGGTAAAAAACTTCACATCGTTGAAACGCCAGTGACGTCACCAAGAACATTACTTGTAATTGTTCTGATGTGTTGTTAGTGGTTGAATTGATGTAAAATGATTTGTGCTATTAGATAGTACAAGCAAGATGGATTATAGTGAACCTCTTTTACTTTTGGACTTCTGTCTTACGTACTGTCTTACGGGAGAGAGACGGGTGTTTGGTTGGGTAAGGAAGTGTCTCAGCTGAAAATTGCCTGATGTGGCCTGGTGACCTTAGTCCTCGTAGATCTACCGTTATGTGCTGCCTCGCCATGACGGAAGCGAGGGTGTTGAGTGGCGGGATGGGGCGAGGGGTGAGAGAGTGCGTGAAGGGGCGGTAGAATAGCTTGGGGGAGGGAGTGAAAAGAAAGAAGGAAATTTAAGAAAGCAGTGATATGGGAAAATTTCTCAAGGCGGTTGTTGTAGAATGATGACATATTTACTAGCCCACATGGTACGACGTGGGTAAACACTACATGCGCTCTGGAAACTTTGATTGAGTAGAATTATGCAGGAGAGCGTGGAGGGTAGGATGGGGTGAGGGATCCGTGTGTGAGGTATGGAAGGAACGTGATAGGTGGCGCCTCTTGTTTGTGATGGTTGGCTGGCTGGTTGCCGGGGGGGTGTTTGGTGGCGGACACAGACCCCAGGGGGTACGGACGGACCTCACTGATCTCACTTACATTGTCCTGTGAAACTTGGACGAGGCTGAAACTCTTACTCGGCTCGGCATGCCCAGACCTGACCAGAGACCATCGTAAGATTCGGAACATAAAACTAATGAAAGCTTAAGACCACATCCCTGTTGATTCCAAGAAAGGATTACCTCCTGGGGATACCACATGGGGTTGTGTCGAGTTGTCCAGACGACCACACCCTTAGCGAAAACCGTCTCAACGATACCACTTTTATCAGGATGTGGGTGATGTAATTCATGGTGTCTTCTCCACTTTTTCTTCTCTTACTTTTAACTTTCTTTCTTCTTGTTCCTCATGGTGTCAGGCAAGCTGGCTATCTGGTTTCCATGGACGGTGGCTCCTGGGTGTGCTCCGGTCCATGCAAAGCTCCACCTCCGCCTACCCCTGCCACGGTTGCGGGGCAAGGTCCTCTCCAGCCTTCTTCAGAGCGAGTCCCTCCCACTGGCCCGCTGCCAACTAGCATGGCTCATCTTCTCTCGTGAACTCTCTCCGTAAAATATAGTTACAGCAGTTGTGTTGACGGATCTGGATGAGGGAATCAATCCTTAATTTCGCCAGAAAGAAATCGCGGCTTAGCATTATTCGAAAGAGACTGTTAACGTAATTCTCGCTAGATATAGAGAAAACATATAAATGTGCTGCACCCGAATTTTGGGACTTACTACAGAGTTGGTTGATCCCATTTTCTGAACCTACGGTTGTGAGCGATGCATAACCAGGAGTGGTGATGCCAGACTTTATTTGCATATTAGTTTACCTACATAGAGGTTTAGAATTTAGATTAGATTTTTGTGTTAGTAGATTGTGTATTTCATTTACTTATATTCATCTAGAGCGGAGCTGCGTGGGGTAGGTAGGGTTTAGCGTCACACCCGGTGCCTCCTGCCATGGCTGTTCCTTGCTCGCTACCCTCTCCCTCCACCCGCCTTATATAAGGCAGCCACAAAGGTCTGGACCACACTTCCTTTGGAGACCATTCACCTAGTGTCATGACATGTCCTTCACCGATAGCATTATAACCTGGACCCACAATGAAGACAAAGACATGGCCTTGGACGACGTCCTCGGTGATAGATTTGCTCTCTGAGACGGTGGTGGTGGAAATGTAGCTCGAGTTTATATAAGGATCAGCGTGTCTCTATCCTCCTGGTAGGTGTAAGAAGAGTCAGCACCAATCATAGGATTCCAGTAAGTTTTACGGGTTTCACAATTGTCGAATCCGAGACTTGGAAACGAGCAAAACATGCCCGTCTTGACCATATGAGGTGAGAGGAAAGAAAATGTAAGAAAAAGAATCTTTTAGATTAATCAGGGTTCCTCAAGTGTTTGTAGACCTGAGTCGAAGATAGGAAGGTTACGGGAAGAGAGCAAGGTGAAATAGGGAAGAGAGTTTCACAGCTTCGTTGTTTTAGGGAACGAGGAGGTATCATAACGGGCCAGTTAGTCCTCGTGTGGTTGATCTCCCCGCAAAAATTTGGGAAGCAGCAGCCAAACGCGAGTCATGGGTCCAAGCCTCGGGGGTAGGGATTCATGCTGGTAGTTCACAAAAACATTTGGCCAACGTAGTGCCTGTAGAATAGAAGGAAGACAGCATTATCACGGAGGACAGAAGGGGATGATTGAAGAGAGGTGATGCCTGTAGAATAGATGGGAGAAAAGGCATTTGATGTCAGTCTTGCTTATAAAGAGGTGAAGGACGCTAGCACCAGCTTCTGGGAACCAGATATTATAATGTTGGTTAGGTGGATTGTTTCAGGGTACAGTGGAGGATATGGTGATCCTTTTTTCGTGTAATTTTTTATGTAATTTATATATATATATTTCTTTCATGTTGTGCTTATCTACTCGCCTCCTTAATATTTTCACTACTTCTTGTACATACAGATATTTGCTCTTAATTCAGCGTGGGTGTCCCTTAAAACGGTAAACGGATTCCACCCCGACTGTTTATCGTTATTAAATGTCAAGTACATATACCTTCCAATTTATTTTTAACGATTTTTTGTACAATAAACTCGTGGAGGGACCTGGATTAGGTTGGTGTTTATCATGCTCTCGACCTGTTAACAGATTCTAGCCATATTTTGTAAGACTATAAGTCACATAAGTGTTTCATATTTAATTTTTTTTTCGTATGTGAATTTCTTGTCATTGGATGAGCATTTAAGTTACCATTTAAGACAGATTCTCCAGCATCGGTGAGCGGGTTCTAATGAAATTTTCATATTCTTTGTTATATGACAGAAACCTGTTTGTCTCTCTCCTCAGTTGGAGAAGTTCCTATCATTCTTTTTGTTCAGTTTGTGTCTCATGTCTTTCATTTCCTGCTTCACTCCTTTCTGTGTGTTCTTATTGTCGTTATCATGATTCCACATTCATGTTATTCCATGATAGAGATGGCCGGCGGGGAAGAGGGGAAGGAATAGTAACAATTAACATGATAGCCTCACTTCACAAACCCCAGCTCAAGTAGTTCAGCTCGGCTCTTAGACTCACGTACATCCCGGTGATTAAGCACCAGTGACGTAAAAGGATACTGGGGATTATCCCTCAGGATTTCTACCAACCAGCCTCAAGTCTTTAAGTTTGAGTGTCCGGCCGAGGCAGGGGGTCTCACCCTGGGGGCTGCACCCTCACCCCTCCGCTACAGCGTTACGGTTATGCGCTCCTTTTTTTCCCTCTTTTTTATTCCTTTTTTTTTTCCAAGTCAGGATGTCCAGTGGTGACGTCGCACTGGAACCAAGAGTCAGACAGGAAACAGGTCTCGTGCCATGAGTTCATTGCCTATATTTCTTGTCTTTTCGGAGTAGTTCAGTCACCCAGTTTCCTGTCGTGCCTTCCGATGGTGAAGGACGCTAGGGTCACACTCGGCCAAGGGTACAGGGAGGCCGAGTTAATAGTAGTACCTCTCACCAGATGCGAACCATTCAGTTCTTGTCTCACCTTAACGAGTACAGTGGACTTGAGTCTGACTCACGGTGCCTACAGAACTGGCCAAGAGACAGCGTTCTATTGTCTTACCCTGAAGAGCTGCCGACAGTAATTTTCCTGTTTTGAGCCGAGGTGTTCGTAAGATCAGTGTGATTGTCTCGGAACGGGAGCTAAAGCTGGGATGTTTCATGTGATAGATAGAAAGTAGAATAGAACGACATTTTGGCGGTATTTTGGTTCAGCAGGAATAGTGTAGTGAAATGAGAGTTGATAACGCAGATACTTGGATTTCATAGAATAACGAAGTAGTGTGGTATTGCTGCCGGAGATGGTAGAGTCAGCTTTTCAACCGCTTGATCACAACCTTTGTTATTATGATGGCATGGCTATTGAAATAACCCTTAAAAGGATCATGTCAGAAAAGCCAGGCCTTCTTCACCCCCAAAGGTCGTATTGTTGTGCTCAACGTTCGTCCTGTTAATCACGATTAATTCAGAGGCTAGGCTGCTTATCCATGAGTTTAATATCTCTGCTGCTTATCATGCCTAGCAACCGTTCCGTTATTGGACCGTTTAACGATCACTTATTAGCGTCGCCATATATCTAGAAGGTGTGAGTAACCGAGCGTGTCGTCACTGGGCCAAGCCAGGAAGTGACCAGGGCCAGTGAGGGCAAGATGCCCTTGAAGGGCCCTCTGACTGCTTAATGAAGCGGCTCACAGTTTGTGCTGTGGTTTCTGCAGCCTAGGAACGTTCGTCACCCAAAAGCGGTGGTGGATTACGATTGTTTATGCCCCTTAAGCAGACCTGTCTGTAACTTGATCCTTAAGAGGTAGATCATAGGCCAGACCAGGGGTCTGCAACCTTCATTATTTCGGTCGCATGCTGCTGGGAATTTTATGCATGGGGCCTGGAAAACAACTTTCAGGATATGAGATGTGCCGCCGGCAAGCTTGAGAGGGTGACCAAGTTTGATGCGATTAATTGCAATGCGGGTGAACAAGAAACGCAGATGAGCGAAAGAGGGTAAGACTGGGGGTGGGGGATGGTTTTGAAAGAATAGTGTTATGGTTTTGTGATGAACGTGTTCCACTTTTTATTGGCCATTATTAGTAATGTCTTATTTGGTTTTGAAAGAGAATGTTTTATATTGCATTTTTTTTAACATCCTCATATTGTACTAGTTTGATTTTTCTGAATAGAATCACTGCAGACTTTTTAAGTTTTACATTGAACTGTAACATTGTTGAGATTACAGAAACGTGAAACATATAACGAAATGGTAAAAGACCTTATCCCAGCAGCTGAGCATTGTAGCTTCCTAGGTTGTGTCTGCTGCATCCCTGCAGGTTTTGTCCAGTCTTGTGTACCGTGCGTTCCCCAGTTCAACCACGCGAGGTCAGATGGAGCGTCCGAGTGCTTGAGGCGCCTTTGTCCCTGGGTTAAGTTAGAAATCGTCGAGTTTCCTCCTGGGTCCGGAGCCCGCTTCCTGTGGGAAGGGTAAGGGTAGGGCTATAACATTCCCGTCACAGCGCCTGAGGCACATAGGGGAAATGTCCATCACAGCGCCCGAGGGAGGAGTGGAGAGGACGCTGTAGCTACTACGCTTCGCTCGTGAAGAAACTTCCCTCATCCCTGGCACCACCTCCTCCATCATATACACTCCCCTGAGAGAAAAGCAAACCAGTGATACGAGTATTTGAGTCTTGCTGTCTGGCTGGTGAACTGCAGTGATGTCGTCATCAGATATACCCAAAGAAACTTCTAAGCTAGGAAATGTGTAAAGATTCTTTACTGTCCGGATCGACGAAGGTGGACTACAGCCTCTAAAACTAAACTCGCCAGCATATTAAAAGGCCAAGTTCCTAACCAGGACACGAAGGTAATCCCTAGTCTGAATATCGGCCACGAGGACTGTGTAGATTAACTTGAAGAGATATGCTCCAGGAAATATTACGGAAAACGGAGTAAATGTCAAGGGCCCACATCAGGTTAACTTATTACCAACAAATACTCGAACCTCATGGGAAGAATCCAAGACCTCTACAAAAACGACCAGCCTGGCGGTACATATTATACTGAGATCTGCAGCATCAGACAGCCTGGTGGACTTGGCCCCTCACCAAGGAACCTGTGTCGTATACTAAGCTGCTGAGGTAGAGGATAGCTCCCCCTCCTACCCAGCCAGGATAAAGTATGGGTAAAGTTAACTCATCCAAGCCCCTCATCCCCCTGTCGTCGGCTGTTGGCTACCACGCCTACATGCTTCAGCACCTTAGTTGCAATGAAAGTTTCATTACTTCATCTCTTTTGATACATCCATAAAATTTTCTTTCTGTTCTCCTTAAGTAACCTCCCGCCCACCTCATGCGTCCCTCCCGTTCCATTTCTCGCCTTCTACATCCTTTCCTTTCCATCCCCTCCGTGCCCATGGGCTGCATCCTGCTAAGGGATGTCGTCCACGAGATCCTCTTACTTGATTTAGAACCCAGCTGATCAGTGACCACATATGCAACATCGTACGCTGGATTATTGATGTTACTGCAGGAAACATAGTACCTCATTCTCTTCCCCGATCATAAGATCTCTCCGTACAACATTCTCTGGTGCAAGGAAATCTCTGCTTGAATTCGTTTCTGTTTCTCGTGTTATGCTAATTGATAATATAATCATCGTTAGTGTACTTTCTTTTCATTATTGGTTGATATTTTCATTACAGTACTTTGTTAATATTATTATTTATTTATTGTTTATACTACAACCATTATTGCCGTCCCTATGTCACAGTCCATTGAGCCTACCCGACGGACGTGCCCAACCGCCAATCCTATTGTAATGTTTTAAGAGAGAGGAACAATGGGAGCGAGAGAGAGACTGCCGACTGAGGCATGGAGAGATTTCCTGTGGTGGGTCAGGGGGGAGGAGGAGGAGGCTGAAGATGCACCTCTCAGGTGCATCCTGGGAAACCTGGCTGGGAAAGTCAGGGCCCGGGATCCCCAACCCCGTCAGCACGACGGATGAACAGTAGATACACACAGTAACTGAACCATCCCCCTCACCCCCGTCCGTGCGACGATTTGATCCCTTGCCGCACAAGCACCACCATTTCGCCCCTTCAAAACGGGCCATTTGACCTTTGGAGATCGACAGCTCAGCCGTCGTTGCTGTGCGGTGCGGTGCAGTCGTGTGCGGGTATTTCCTGCCCCCCACCCACCCCCCCCCG
>JAUUDW010520310.1:0-12200 GCA_032361385.1 Panulirus guttatus | reverse complement strand
TATATATATACAAAAAATCTTCGCTCGAGATAAAAAGGAATGATAACACTGATCATGGCAGCAGCAGCAGCAGCAGTGAAAGGTAAAATCTGAGGAGAAAACCGCGGATCTTATGTGTTGGGTTCCCGGCTGTTGAGCTGTCGATAGCGATGAGCGCTGGATGCCTTGATGGGCCAGCCTTGGCTCGCAGAGGGCCCGGGAAGGTATGGTGGCAAGCAGGGGAAGGTATGGTGAGTAGATTGAGAGAGAGAGAGAGAGAGAGAGAGAGAGAGAGAGAGAGAGAGAGAGAGAGAGAGATGGTACCCATCAATCTACTCACCAAGACACTCATACTCGTGGAGCCATGTTTTTTTTTTCTTGACACAACTTTACCTTCCTTAAGGTAAAGTTGAGAATGAGGTAGGACGGGCCGATGGTGAGTGACTGGTTGGGTGGACTAGTCACACACACACACACACAGAGTATCTCTGTTTCTCAGCGAGGGATTATCTCCATACGCAGCTTTGGGAGGAACAAAACCTCATCACTGTCTCTTCTGCAATAAACTACTACTGTGGTTCTGAACAACTGTTACATAATCATCAACCGTTTGATAACAAGAGCCACTCATTTTCATATTTGTTCAGTTATAATGTCTTGCATGCCATTACGCACTATATTGTAAGAAACTTTTTCTTGGTGTCCTTAAATGAAAAAATGATGCAGTTGTTGACGTATGAACAACCTCATTCCAGGACTCAATGACACATTTCGGGTCTCGCTATACCATTCCTCTTTCAGGCCCACCACTCTTGCCACCCTTCCACAACATGAATTCAGAATTCCTACCCAATTTTTGTCAGGTGAATAAAAATTTGACTTAATTCTACGACCATGCTGTATGAACAGATAAGAGAGCCACTGAAACCCGAAAAAAATATGTTTCCAGTTATCTAAATCCCTCAATAATGAGGGTCCGATACAGGCCATGAGCCTCTTACAGTACCGTGGGTACGTTCACGGACCTCATTCAGTTGTGGATCTTGCGGCATCAACCAAGCAACATACCATCACCGGTAAGAGGCAAAACACTTACACTAACACAGGAACACAGCTAAAATAACTTCGGTACGTCTAAACACCTGCGGCGAGACATTCAGGCCAGGAGACACTAGCCCCAAGACGTCTACATTCAGGGATTTACATAATTACAGGAACCATCGAGAGGTCTAGTACACCTTAGAGGACGTGGGCGTGTGTACACAGCGCCAGACTACACTGCTCTGTGTTTGAAGGGGTGTGGCGGCGAGACACAACAAAAGCTTGACACAACAGACTTAGGAATTTCAGCGGATCCCACACCCTAGGATGATCAACCAGGCTGCTACTGGATCGCTGTGAAGTGGTCTGCCTCATTCATGAAGCAGACATACCTTTCCCAGCTCCTGTAAAACTGTCATGTTCCTCACACGACCAGGTCAAGGTATGATACAACAGCTGTATTAAACCCCTCGAGATGGCCTTTGAACTGACGCTTAAGGTAGGTCAAATGAAAGGCCAGGCCACCGATAACCGAGGCTTGTATTGTCATTTTCAAGGGTCGTCCAGCCGTGCTCTGGGATACAAGGTGTGGAGAGGACGGACGGCTGTGAGACCTACTCTTACAGACAAACTATTATTGTCTAGATTAATCTGACAAACTACGGTGACCTCACAAGGTGAGAGACAAAACAAAACTGCACAAAGGGTGGCAATTAGTTACCCAACTGACTCTTTGTCAACGGTCCAGTATTTCGTCTATTATTTCAACGTTAGAAATGTATATGTCTCAGTGAACATAATGTTCTTCGCGCTAAAGTCTGGATAAAAGTGTCCGTTTCAATGTGTGTGCATACGGTCGTCTACACAAGGAAGGTGGAAGGTGTTAATCAGCGAGTACAGTGTCGAGATGAGTGGCAATGTTCTCACACACAGCCTCACCAGTCCTGCCACCCCATGCCATTAACGTCTGCACCTACCCGCCCTCCTCGTGTGCGCTGACGTGAAAGTAAGAACATGCGATTAGTATTTGCAAGTACATGTAAGGGAGCGGTTCTCGATACATGAAACTCCTTCGATCAGAACCACTAGCACCATCACCACACCATCACTACACCACAAACACCACCACCATTCATCACCAGCACCACGATAACACAACCATCATCAGCAGCAATACACCAGCACCAAGCACCATCACCACCACTACATCAGAACCACCATCACACCACCACTACTCCACAGCCCCCACCATCATCCAGCACCACCATCACCACCACCACCCAGCATCAACACCACCACACCACTACCACAGGCCTCTTTAACCAAGTGTGGGGTACCTCACCAACAGTAGGCCACACTGCCGCCTGGCACTGACTGCACAGCCTGTTAAAGGAAAATCAATTTCCAAAACAGACGACGTTCGATCAGTTTAAAGTTTACATGTATGACCTCCAGGTGCCCGAGGCAGCAAGAGGTATATTTCTACCCCTGCTTTAATTAGGTGACCTAAAAACTATGACAGGACAGACTCAACATCCAACCACTCGTGGATATGCCAGATGTCATAAACATAACGGATACACAAGGTTAAAATGCTAGCCACAAGTTCAGTGAGTGGATAAAGTACGTGTTAGACGACGTAGGCTCTCTAGCATGTGAGGAACGGCATCAGGTACGACGAGGCCAAATTATACACGAGATAAAACGATGAATAATAAGATACACAGACTGCAGAGACCCAAGCGAGTTGGTCTGGCTTTAACACGACTTAAAAAAAAAAGCAGTAGCCATAAAAGCAGTAGAAGAAAAGAACAGCAAAGCAAAGGCTCTCACCCAACCCTCCACTACCTCTGGCAACACACCGAACGCAAAACAGGTAGAAAAAAATACCTTGCAGGATTATTTTGCCGGAAGGAAATTTTCAGAGGAAAGTCATAAGGTAGAACGAACATGAATATGCAATGCATCCCATCACCAACGGCATGCATCCCTTCACTTTATGTTATAAAGACAATAAAAAGGATAAACTTGAGCTCCAGCCTCTCGACTTACCATGCCTATTTAATTCCTGATGTTGAAGGACGATACAGTCATTCTTACTTTCTCAAAATAAGTGATACGAGTTAATCAATGATGGTATGCTACCACAGCATGGCTAGGGGAAGATAGGTAGCTGAAAAGGTAGCATAATACACAACTATGTTATGATGATTAATTAAATAAACCATTCAAAACCGGAAGGTGACAAGTGATGATCAAACCTAATTTTGAAGATATTAAAGGTGTTGCTCTGAAAAAAAATGTTCTGGGAGCTTATTCCACGCATCAATAATGTTTTTGGAAGAGGAATAGTTCGTACATTCCAGATTAACTCGGTAGCCTCTAAGTTTTAGTCCATGTCCTCTCGTTGGTAGTGATGGCGCTAATGTAAAAAAATTTTCAATATTGAAGTTGATGAATCCTTTAAAAAATATTATCTCATTTACCTTGGAGACACCTCTTGCATAGAGAGAAAAATAATTTTCGCAATCTGGTCTTATATGGCTTGCTACGCAAGGCAGGAATCAATTCACTTGCTCTTAGCTGCACTCCTTTCAGTTTAAGAATATCCTTGTTTAAGTGGGGGCCCAAAACTGCACTGCATATTAGAGGTGGGGTCTACTTAGACTTAGGTATAGTGCCAATATCACATCTTTGCTTTTGTTTGAAAAGTTTCTATTAACAAATCCTAACATCCTATTTGCTTTCTTAGCAGCTTCACTATAATGCTGGAAGATATTGAAGTTGTTGGAGGAATTGACCCCTAAATCCCTCACACTAAGGGTGCCCTGTATCTTGTGGGCCATCAGTTCATAATCAAATTTTTCTTTTTTAGGTTTTCTACTTGTATCAGCTGACATTTATTGACATCAAATGGCATTTACCATGTTCTAGACCATTCAGCGATTGAATCTAGATCGTCTTGTAACCGTAGCCTATCTTCTTCAGTTAATATGGCACCGCCGATCTCTGTGTCATCTGCAGATTTGTACTCTAAGTTATTTAGCCCAACGTCAATACTGTTAATATAAATGATGAAAAGTATAGGCCCAAGTACTGATCCCTTGGGGACCGCACTAGTTACGGATGAGCACGGTGATGATTCCCTATTCATTTCAACTCTCTGCCTCCTGTCACATAAGCAGGCGTCTGTCCAATTTCCTATGCAACCGGTATCCCCAAGGCCCGGACTTTGTGCATCAGTTTAAAGTGGGGGACTTTATTGAAAGCTTTCTGGAGGTCCATTTATCGCTTTTGTCCTGTCGTGTGTATTAAAATATTTATGATAAAATTCAAGGAGGTTTGCAAGGCATGATCTGCGTCTTCTAAAACCAAGCTCTGTGTTGTTCAAAGTAGGCTATGATTTTATCTCTAAAAATCTACTCCAGAAGTCTACATACAGTTGATATGAGGCTAATAGGACGGTAATTATCAAGCAATTCGCGGCTTCCCTGTTGTATGTAGGAGTGACGTCTGCCAGTCTCCAGTCCTGTGGGACTATTCCATTCTGGAGAGATTTATTGAAATTACAGGTCAACGTTAGTCCGGCAATTTCGTGTTTAACGTTTATAATTGCTCGCGGATACAAACGATCAGGACCTGGGCTATTATTAGTCTTCAGCTTATCTATCTGTGTAAGTACTTCTCTAACTGTGACGGTAAATTCTGGTATCGCGTGAGTGCTATTCATCACTGTTTCAAAATTCCTGTCGCAGTTTTCTAGTGTAATAAGAGAACTTGGATACTGTGGTTAGTAACACCGGCGTCTACGCATGTGCAGTGGGTAAAGGATTATGGCGGTGTCTTCTGTGGCATCACAGCACAACACACCATCCTCCTCTACCCCCGCCACTACCGTGTGTGTGTGTGTATGTGTGTATGTGTGTGTGTGTTTCGTTGCCAAGTTCTCAAGTCTCCAGAAATCACAACTACTAACCACTGTGTCCATACATTCCCTGACGCAACTTGCATATCCACAACTAATTCTTCAATAAAAAAGGAAGTATTTCTCTGATGCTGAGTATCACATGTATTCCTGATGAGGCTCGGGGTTCAAGGCAAGACGGGTAACATGGCAAGAGCGTTACGATAGCAGCGTCGGACATGTTCTTGCCAGTTATATTCGGCCGTTTCATGCTGGGTGGCGGCAAGTCTCGCGGAATCACACAATCACGCTCACTCTACCTGCTGCTACCTGGCAACCCTACCATTACCTCGCATACTATTTCCGTTCCGAGAATATCTCATTGTTTTTATCCATCTCATTAACTATGAAAAGAGGGAATTTCTAGTCGGTTCCTGTGACCTGCGAGGCGGCAGACATATGACGAGCAAGGAAATGTATTTATCGCGTTCTAAATCGGTTTAGTTTCTCCTTACACCAACATAAGAAGTTACTGATGAGGAGCACTCACACCTGCACCTTGGGGAAAAAAAATTACCAAAAGCTTGGCTGCAAAACGGAGATTTAAAAGACTCTTTTTTCTTCTGGTAAACAGACGGAGCGTTCAGTCATGTAGGAGGGAGAATGTGGAGGGTCCTCGTCTTGGCGGAGGGTAACATCGTTAATGACTTTGATATGATACTAAGTAGGGCACAACAGGATGTATACGGTATAAGATGTATAGTATACAGGACAAAGGGTAGATAATTTACTTGATATTAAGTGGTACTTGACGTTTATATAAGTCATATGATGCAGGGCAGAGCTCAAGCCATAACGGACTTTGGGCTTAATGAAATAACGTCCTCAAGCTCATCTCTGACGGTGAAATGATCACAAAGTTCTCAATGTCTCAGGTCCCGAGGCCTGAAAAAAATAATCGATTCTAAGACACTTAGCAACGTGGTGTTCAGCTGCGTGGGATTTACTAAGGGGCAGAGCGGAGCCTACAGTTGGAATGCTCGCGGTCATACGTTCTGTGGTTTGCCAGATATACCACTAACCTCGTCGAATCGCTGAGTCTAACCGCAGCAAGGGAAGGTCTCGAGGCTCGGCAGTGGTTCCCGGAGCTAGAGGAACTCGTGTGTGACACCTGGACTGTTCTTTAGAACCAGGTCTTCACCATCATCATGCACACGTGACCCTAACTCACCTAGATTCCCCTTCTGACGAAAGCACACACACACACACAAACAGGAATCGTTTCTTTTCTTTTTCCAGTCCAGGGAATGTCATAAGCACGGACAGCACTCTCCTGCTGTTCGGCACTTGGCCTACCACTGGCTGAGCTTCGTCAGTCTCCTCTATTTAATCTTTACTTTGGAACAGTTCCTCTCCCCACGTCACCCTGCCATGACCCTCTCCGGTACAGTCAGTATTTAGCCTCCACCACATCCTCGGGTCTTCCTCCAGATCTAATATTGTCTCCACCCGTAATGTTTACCAGAAACTATCATTTCATCCACTCGCTTCACGTGAACCTGCTAATGTAGTTGTGTTCTCCTTCTAAGAAACCAAAGCCTAGCTAGTTCCGCCTTCCCAATATTTCCCATAAGCTTATTTCTGATTTCATTGGTCGGGCTTTCGACTATAGTAAGTCTAGGGAAATTAGCTTCACACTCTTTACAAGCCGCTGGTGCGTCCGTATCTTAATGTATTCAATTTTGGTCACCCTTCTTGAGGAAAAATATAGACAGAATGGAGTAAGTACAAAGGCTATCCACCAAGATGATTCCCAGCCTGAGAAACATTTCCTATGAGAGCCGACGAAACGATAGCAAATTTATTTAGCTTAGAAAAGAGAAGGTTAAGAGGTGATCTTATCAGGTATTAAAAATCACTATGGGATTCGATAATCTCGGTCTAACGACCTACTTAACGATAGATTCGTCTGATCTTTTATCTCAGCAAGGAGTTAACGTTAGACTTTTACCTCGAATGAGATGAGGTCCTTTTCCTTCAACGAGATCATTAAGATACGGAAGAATTTGCTAATTAGAGTAGTTAAAAGCAGTATCATAGATACGTTTTAAGCATAAACTTGATAAATATTTCACCTCAGATTAACGACTGATATAATTTACACCTCTTCAGCGCACTAACACACATATCCATGAGTTTCTGTTCCATCCACTTTCACGAACAGGCTCGTTAGGACCTAATGATCTGTTACTGTTCGAGGACATTTGTATTTCTTTGCATCTATGTGCGATTTTACTCCCTGTATTACCCCATATATACTCCCTAGAGCTCATATCTATAATGTTCCAACATTACAATCAGTTGTAGAAAACTCGCACACATCAGATTGGTATGTAAGCGCTGGGTATGATAGTGTCTGGCATGAGCAATATGAAGAGCGAGAGTGTACGAGGTCTTACGAGTATCCTTAACGCCTGAAGGTAAAGATTTTCCGGCTAGTGGATGTATTTGGTGTTGGCGTCCTTAATGACACTGGTAATTGTAAAGCCTACAGCTCAACCAACTTACCTTATCTGGTACTCAAAGGCTTCCAAAATTTTCAGAACATTTCAGTTTTTCAGTAATGCGTAAAACAAAACTATATCTCTGTTATACTTACCTTATGAATATATCTCTGTTATACTCCCCTTATGAATACTAATATTTATTTCAATGTCCAATAACCCTTCAGTACTGCAGTTTACCTCAGCCTGAAGTCTGTCAAGTTTATCAACGTCTTTTCTCTGACCCAGACCTTGTGATCCCTGTCATTATTCATATGTGCCAAGTTTAGCTTCCTTCTCTTCCCTTTAAGTCTGGGTTGTATCTATTAAGATTATCTTGAAGATTCTTCATACTCTCCAGTATCACTGTGTCGTAATCTGAACAAGGAAATGTGGTTCTGCTTCGTGGCCCCAGCGAGCGTGATTCATTATTCTGTCCATAAATAGCATAAACACAAGGGGCGGTATCACACTACCATGTCTCGCTACACGAGTAACATTACACCACCTCTGCTTTCCTCGATGTTATCTCTGGCAAATCTTGCCTGCAGAGCAAAGGCTTCCAGTGGCTCTTACTAAAGATAGGTTTAATGCATATTACTGCTTCTCAAGAACTTCCCATTACCTGTTGGTAAGAAAGTGATGAACTGTCTTCTCTAGATGTGGAAACTCTGTTTTACCCTGCATATCATATCCATGATTTATCTACCTTTAAACTCAGTACAGATGTTATATCAGTTGTACCCTTTCCAGGTTTGACACCATATTTGAGATCCCTTCAGGATTCTTTCATTAGCTATACCGACGTGGGGGTAATAAGGATATCCCCCCCTCTTATCCTTACATCCTGAGGCGTTACCTATTCTGATCATGGTGGAAAATAAATAATAAAAACCGTTCTGTCCGTCTGTCCTCTGTGTTGGACTCTTCCCCATCACCTGCGCGTAGGCGCGTACGCCGTCCACTTCAACAACCAGGGCCTCGGCCTAAACCAACCCTTTCCCGTGGACGCAGATCGACCACAAAGGCACCATGACTGGCATGCATAACCCGAAGACAACAACTTTAATTTGACATTACCTCTGCGTTCTAACCTAGTAGGCTGACTGGCGGGGGCAGTGTGAGTGGAGGTACACAACAGCATCATACCTAGAACACAAAAAGAAAAATACTGGTTAGTGTATGCTGCCAGCATAAAGCATCCATCCCAATGAGCACGGCGGCAGGACCGTTTAGCATAACGGAACGACCTTTGAACACGACGGCACGACATCTTGGGTAATGATGACCTTGGCCTTTGACCTGACCCTTAAGGCGGTCATACCCAAGGGTCGTATCGTTGTACCCTAGGGTCGAGCACTTGTGCTCAAAGCGTTTAGATTTTTCAAGCAACCAAAGGAAAACACTTGACTTACACTCCTACAACAGATGTCATCAACACTAAGTTTCTCTTGTAATTCCTATAAAAAACAAACTCCTTTGTAGCTCTAGGGGCAAAACATAAAATGTGAACGTGCAGTTTGACACTACAGACATCTGAATATTTGACAGTATCCCCTTGAACGCAGTCTTACGACCCTTGAGCACGACGGTATGATCCTTGACGACGAAAACACGACTCCCGGGTAGGATGATCTGGCCTTTGACCACAAAGGTCAGGTCAAGGATCACGTCACCATACGTAAGGGTCGTACTGTCGTGCTCAAGAGTCGTACCATCGTGTTCAAGGGTCTTTCCTTTGTGCACAAGGGACGTACCGTCGTGTATAATGGTCGTGCCATCGTGTTTAAGGGTCGTAACGTTATATTCACGGGTCGTATCGACGTGTTCGAGGGTACTAGCGCCTTTCGCGGGAGATTATCATTGCCCCGAAGCGTCCTGTCTGACACTTTCAAAATGATCGCTTAATATCGTAGTGTGTACAATGGGCACACACCAGGCTAACGCACACATACATACAGACTAATGAACAGTTCTTGGTGTACCCAGTGAGGTACGGGGAGTCTTAAAGAGGCGGGCCAAGACCAACTTGGAGCAGAGTAGCACCGCACGCCTCGCCAGGTACTCCATACTCAGGATAGGATCCGAAAGGAAAGAGTTTCGTCAACCAGCATCTACGTAACCAAGATGCTCTTGTCTGTTTCCAGTATATCTTCCAGTGCAAATGCGTGTTGTGGTAACCGGTTTCCATACGATATCATCTGGCATGTTTCGCTTGGTCTGCTCTCGATGCGTACTGTCATATAAACGGTGTCCAGGGACATCACCGCGCCTGCTTTGGTGTGAAGTTGATGGAATGAGTCTGAACAATTTCCAGTATTGACTGATTTACACAGTTTATGTCTGTGTTCTACCTTTAGTACTGTTTGACTTTATATCAGAGACAGTTCCAGAAATGCAGTTTTTTTTAAATATTGTATCATAAAATATATTCCAGTGAAATGTCTCGAGAGAACGCTTTAGTGACCGGCCTATTCCTGTATCCGACATTATCTCGGTTTGATACATTTCGTATAAGAAAGCAATTTTTTCCCTTACTCGGCGATGACTGGGTCAAACATAACATATATAGTGTCTGTAGTCGCCTTTACGGTCATGGAAAAGTAGTGACGTGAGATGCAATGGTGCGGTTTGCTGTGTGTGAAAGAGCAAGTCAAAGCTCCATTGTTTAGGTGACTATACTTCTTCACGAGCGTAACTTGTCGCCTCCATCTTCAGTCTCCTTCCAAGTTCGAACTGCCCTCCAGTTTTGATATCACTTCGTTCATTTTGTCCCTCTTCTTCTATTCAATCTTTGTCTATTCTTCTTCTTTTTCTTCTTCCTTTGTTTTTCTCTAGGCTATTATCATTCTCTTCTTTCGCTGCCCTCCCTTCCAGGCCCACAAGGCAACCACCTCCCCCAGCCCCATTAACAAAGGGTCTCTGAACCCGCCTAATATGCACCAAGTAGTTGCCCTCCTGTGAGAGGCAGGCCGCCCTCCAGAAGTGCAAATGAAACAGTTCCCCTCAACATACCACAGTAATACCTCACGTCCATTGTGCAGGCTGGCCTCTACCTCCTCACCTCAGTCTTGGACAAAGATTTATGCACTGCTGCTCCTGTGATCAGTCAGGCTGTTGGAGGCAGTGTCTACCGCAAGCCTCACTGATCAGGTTTTCCACCGAGTGTTGTACAGTGGTTGTAAAATTTCCTGTTACAGTGGTAGAACAGCTTCGATCTCCACAAGATCACTTATTACTTTCACTGTTCCTCTGAAGCCTTCACTATACACTGGCGTCAGTTGGCACCATGTTATGTTATGGCCATCTCCCTTGCCCACCTGCCTGTCCAGCGCTCCGAGGAACGAGCCTCAGCCACTGCAGTCCTTCCCAGTGGTTTACATCCAGCGTGCGAGCATGATATCTTCCTCTCCGTCATCTACAACACACAAAACGCCCTTAAGGCACGCCATTCTTATCAAAACAGGGAGGTGGCTTGTCATTACCTTGCCCCGATGCGGGCCGACGGAAATAAAACTTCGGAATCTTTTCACGACACATAAATGGGGCTAAAATTGGCCCCGTGAAAAAGGAGTCATTAACATAATTCAAACATGTCAAAAATCTCATAATAGAAGCAAGGAGAAAGAAAATAGATGCGTCTTTCTTTGGGTTGGGAAGCTGATGTACGATGACTGCAGTATGAGCCCATGTTAACTACGATGCACGATGACTGCAGCATGAGTCCATGTTAACTAAGATGCACTATGACCGCAGTATGAGTCCACGTCAACTAAAATGTGCGATGAATGTAGTATGAGGCCACGTTAACTATGACTGCAAAGTGTGACCACGTTAACTAAGATGTACGTTGACTGTAGGTAGTATGAGGCCATGTTAACTAAGGAATCAAACTGGTTTCTTATCTTGATGACTGAGAGAGGTGAGTGTAATGATGAATGTAAACATACCTGATGGTGAACATCTGAAAAATCTACTCATCCAAATGTGTCTTGAAGCCACACACTTCCTGGGATTAGCCCGGGCTGTGGGAGGGTAGAAGACCCCTGAAGACGTCACCAGGTACTCCCTAGGCATTCACCAGGTATTCACCCATAAGCTTCTGCCTCCCTCCGTGTCCTGAGGACCTACTCCAGAGAGCTTAAAGTCTCCATCCGTGTCCTGAAGGCACTTAAGAATTTTTAAGCCTCCTTCCGTGTCCTGAAGCCATTGTCGTAAGCTTAAGCTTCCCCTCGTGTCCTGAATCTGTTCACTGAAGCTAAAGCCTCCCTCTGTGTCCTCAAGCCGCTTCCGTAAGCTTAAGCTTCCCTCCGGGTCTTTAAGCCATCTTCTCGAACTTATGCCTTCTTCTGAGTCCTCCAAGCTTAAGCCTCTTCCCCTCCCCCGGTCTCTCTCTCTCTCTCGCTCTCTCTCTCTCTCTCTCTCTCTCTCTTTTTCCCCAACCCGAGTCATTAAAACAGCCCCTTAGTATATCAGTCACCCTCGAGTCATCCTCGGCGTCCATCTTCGTTGCCCGAAGTTTCTGCTTTCTTAAGCCATTTTCCCTCTCCCAAACCCACGTTCGATATCTTTGACTCACCTTCCGTTTCCTTAAGCCACCTCTGTTGTCTTTAAGTCACCTGCCATATCCTTAGGCCACAATCCTTATCTTATGTCACCGTTTGTGGCTTCAAGCCTCCTTCCATGTCTTTCAATACCCCTCCCACAACATTATCTCCTATCACTATTGATAA
>JAUUDW010520089.1:0-12201 GCA_032361385.1 Panulirus guttatus | reverse complement strand
CCCCAAGCAAGCGTTCCTTATTTTGACGAGCCTCTGATTTCTGTGAACGAGAAATCCTGCTTGCTTCAGTTGCTTGCCACAAGTATTAACTAACTATTCCTATCTTGAAAGCTAGCCAGAATCTATGACATATACAGATATCAGTGATCAGTATGCCACAGGAGACTCCACCACAGCTGCCACAAATTATTACGTCCTCTACCAAACCTCAGACAGAGTTATATACAATTTCCCTATACAGAAGCAGTCATTACTCTCTCATTTTTATAGAAATCATCCCACAATATTTGCGAAGCCTGACCTTTATCAGTCGTTTAGTCTCAAACGTCTTGACGCCACATCGGACCTTCTCTACACAGCTCCAAAGCAATATGCATCAATCTGAAGTCGTGGACACGAAAATTGAATCTTGGACAAGGATTGATGTAACACGGTTGGCATAGCATAAAGGACTATAAAGTAACATGCTTCAGAAGACACAGAAAGCGAAGCTCAAGCCACTATATTGACACCAGGGATGTCCTGCCTCTGTAACCATCTAGCACAGCCCTCTCTCTCTCCCTCTTTACCTCTGTCTCTCCACCACACTCCATCTCTACACGCCAACCCTCCATCACACCTGCCTAACACACCCAGACCTAACACCCATACACTCTTAGCCAATCTTTTTCTCCATTACACCTGCCGAGCATATAATTGATGCCGCCATTCTCCCCTCAGCCCAGACAGTATCTATGGCTTCACATAATATCTTCCCCCCTTTAAGCTTAACGGAGAACTAGGCTCTCCAGGCATTTAATCTTTTTCTCGGATTGTTAGCTGCTAATTGAACGATATTAGATTCGAGAGAGAGGCAGTGCTGGACAGTGATGGAGGAAGGGATGAGAGGCGACACTGAATTGGCCAGGGAGGGTCATCCCAGGCTCGTAACAGAGACCATCCCTTAGCTAAGGGGATGGCAGAGTGGCGCCAGACTAGCATGAGGGTGACTCCAAACTGGCCAAGAAATAGCTGCACCGAACGAGCAAGAAGAGGTTGCAGTAAGCTTTTAGGTAAGTAGGGCAGAGCAAGCCTGGCCAGTGCCAGTGGCACAGTGCTACTAGCGAGGGGAGGGTGCCAGGCTGGCGCCCGTAATGGGATAAACACAACACAGCTACGGCAGGGACAGCCAGCGACAGACACTGTAGTGATGTAGAGTGTACCTGAAGCACGGCTGGGCTAAGGGGCCCCTAAAATCTACGAACCTGGAAAAATGGAAAATGAAGTTAATAGAAAATTCACGGCTTTCAATATCATTTTTGAATATCAATACACAATACAGAATGTCTTGAGTCTGGGATGGGTAAAGAATGTAAAAGGATATGGAACGGAATATGTCAGACCTTGCCTTACCTCACTATCATACTCTTTGCCATGCAAATTATCAGTTTCTCCAAGACTAAAGCTGCATTAGAATCAAAGGCTTATCAGCATTCAGTCCTTAGATATACCCACGTCGACCCTTGGTCTCACGTAACAGAGGCAAAGACTATGTCCTGGGGCTTGGAAAGATCTGTGGGATGTTCCAGGAGTGACCGTCATAGATCAAAGTGTCCCACGAAAAAATGGGAGGGCAGCTAGGACAGAATGGACATGTTTCTCAGGTCCTGAAGGTTCACCCCATCAGCAGAGTTGTTTATACAAGGGGTGAATCCTTAATGAAGGCAGAAGGGACGGTCTCAAAATTGAGCTAGTCGATGGTGTAGTGAGAGAGACAGATGGATACTGTTCATTCTCAAAGACAGGTACTAAGGTACCAATGACTCAAGCTGCTAATCAGAATTAAAGTCTCGACGCTTCGACTGCTGTCTGGAATAAGCTGTCGAAATGTGAATTAGATCCCGAGTGCCAGCTCGTCTGTCGTTGCTACCTTGGTACTTATGAGAGAGATTCTATGAACTGGAACCGTATTTAACTTAGAGCAGCCCTCAGAATACGAAGTTTTTGATCACCAAAAATCATAGGAATTCAGCTTACTCATGAGTAATGATCAATCGTATTCATAACACCAAACGTCAATTACAATCATGAGAAAAAAATCGGGAACCGTACGCTATACTGAATTAATTTCCATAATTGTCATACGCCTCATAGCTGTTTATATGTAGTCTTTAAGGATTTCATAATTACCAATAGCACTTCTCAGCACGGCTGAAATCGTCAGACATTAATTTAGATTCAGTTCCTATGAACTGGAAATGAAATAGTGTCCACCAAACAGCTGCTCCAGCCTGCTCATCCAAATCATCGTAAACAGTGGTAACTCAAGCTTATTCTAATCCCACATCCGAGGGGAAAATTATCTTTGAGGACTTATGTATGAAACAGTCTTAAAACTTGAGGAAATATTGGCTGTGTCAAGATTTGTCAGGGAGATGTCAGGCGAAAGGTATTACGCCGAGATTTTTGGTAATCATTACTGTCACCTTTTTGGCCAATAACCCTGTAATAGTAATCATTACGGTTTCAAAAGTAATCATTACGCCCACACTGGTGGTCATCAACTCTGAAGTGATAGTCATCACGGTTCCAAAGGTAATCATTAACTGCCACATTCGAGGTCGTTAACTCTGCTATGGCAATCATCAAGGGCGCTATGTAGTCACTTTGCTATGGTAATCATCACGGCTCCAGAAGTATTCACTGAAGCCTGATGATTAACCTGATCAAGGTTCAAATATTGATCTTCAAGGCTCCATCAGTAATCATATCAGTAAACACCTTAACTGTTAGGTTCCAATGGCTAAAGCTACAATGACATTTATAACTCGGGTCGCGGCACCTTTTGAGTCGCCCACATCTCACAGGTCAGAGGTCACATCAAGGGGCATTATGAAGAGCTCTAACAGTGACCATTGGTGGTAAAATTTCGGAAACACACCCCTTTCTCTCGGGTCAAAGGTCAGAGACTTTCTTTTTGGGGGAATTTCAATACATACATTTTGGTCCAAATGGGTAAATAGCATACTTAAAAAAGATATGGTGCTTAGTATGAACAGGAAATGTTTGATAATGGTTGACTATCTTAAGGCGAGAGAGAGAGAGATAACGCACGAATGCTACTCCAAACAGCGTTGCTGATAAGGAATCTGACAGTCTTAACTATAAGAAGGCACAGTGAGTTTAGTCAAAATCCGATAGCTGAGAGTAATTCACTATAACACGTTAAGGGAGGCTCATCAAGCACCTAAAACTGAAGAGCAGAGATAAGAAATGTATCTTTGGATAACTTCAAATGAAATCAGTGAGTAGGATAACTTATGATAAGTACTCGTGGTGATTTCAGATAACATGGAAAAACGTACAGTCTCCCAAAAAAGTATCGGTCCCCCGGACGTGAAGTTTCTAATGATCAACAAAAGGTCAATCTAGATTAATATTTGACTTTGCTGCCACCCTGATGCAGTTTACAACTGCATTTGGGTGGCAGCAAATTCAAGTTTTAATTTCGGTCGGCCAGCTGTAGATTATTAGTAACTTCAAGCCCGGGTGACACATACTTTTTTGGGAGACTGTACATGCTTTCAGGTGCTAAAGACGAAAGGAAAGTGCGAGATAATACAATGATAACTGACAGCCTTGAATGTAAATGAGGAGACCTAGATAAACGATAACTGAGAAAACTGAAATCACTGAATGATGAAGATGCGATGCAGGAATACACAGGATAACTTAGCGCGATAACTCAAGATAACCAACTTACCAAGATAAGAAAACAACTGTGGTACCTGACTAACCTACTCGAAATAACTGAAAGCGAGATAACCCAAGACATCTGACGTAGTAAGATAAGATAGCTGATGCATTAAAGTAACGCACACTAAGATAGCAAAAGATACCTGACGTAGTAATATCACTCAAGATAACCGACTTAGTATGATAACACAAGATAACTAACATAGTATGAAGACACAAGATAACTGACGTAATATGATAACACAAAGTACCTGACGAAGTATGATTAGATAACTGACATAGTATGATAACACAAGAAAGCTGACGTAGTATAAGATAACTGACATAGTATGATAACACAAGATAACCAACGTAGAATGATAAGATAACTAACATAGTATGATAACACAAGATGACTGACGAAGTATGATGACACAAGATAACTGACGATGTATGACGCCACAAGATAACCAAGATAACAGACGTACTTGAAGTAGCTGAAGATGAAGAGGGAGAGCAACAGGGACACCAGGGATAACGTGAGTCCGATGATCTCCATAGCCCGGGAACCCTTGGCCACCAGGAACTTCATCTGTGGGAGGAACGGGTGGAACGGCGTCTTGATTAGGGGTGTTTGGGATAGAGAGGGTAGGAGTGAGGGACGCCTGGATAGACGCCCTGGTTAGTGACTAAGAGGGAGCATATGGAAGGTTGGAGACAGGGAGAGTAAATGAGGGAGAGGGAGCGTGGGTGTAAAGGGAGAAGAGGTACAAGTAAACAACGGTAAGGATTGTAAACGCCAGTCTGGACATAGGAACGTTTTGAATGGACCAGCTGCTATTACCATATCCTGACACTAAATAATTACAAATTACATTTAAGATACAAGAATTGCCATGCTACCCATGATAATTCAACGTTAATTAACAAGCTTTTTCAACCGAAAAATGGACCCTGAATAAACGGCAAAACTGTAAACGATAATACAATAAAAAATGAAAAACAAAAAAATACACTCGGTTTTACTTAGCCAGTTGTATATTTTTATGCAGTTGCTGAAAATAATCGGTTGCGTTCTAACAAAACTTAATTCGTAAGGTAAAAATGGTTTTCATTTCAGAGATAAAGCTGCTGAATAACTCCTAGTTACCTTTAGGAATTAGTAATATGTACAGTCTCCCAAAAAAGTATCGGACCCAGGGAGTGAAGTTTCTAATAATATACAACTGGCCGACCGAGATTAAAACTTGACTTTGCTGCCACCCTGATGCAGTTTACAGCTGCATCAGGGTGACAGCGAAGTTAAGTATTAATCTTGGTTGACCACTTGTAGATTATTAGAAACTTCAGGCCCAGGGGAAGATACTTTTTTTGGAAGACTGTTCGTAAAAAACCCTTTTATCATATGAAAACGGGTTGAAGAGGTTCATTCCAGGGAGTCTGGTGTCCAATATGAAGTTCACGGTCCGTTCCAGAGTTTGTCCTAGGGAGTGAAGAAAGACGACCTTGGGGGGGTGGGAGAATTAGAGGAAGGGAGTGTAGAGGGATGGAGTGAGAGCATAGAGAGGGAGTACGTTAGAGAGGCAGTGTGTAGACTAGGGAGAGGGAGGAGGACAAGAGTGAATGTTTGCAAGGGAGGGATTCTGTGTGATTAGGGAGAGGAAAGCTGGCCAAGGGAGGGAGGCTTAACAAGGGAGGGGAAAACTATTAAGGGGCGGAGGGCGTAGTCAAACAAGGGTGCGTGATGAGGGTGGAAATGGGTCACGGAAGGGAGGGTATGTAAGCAGCCAAAGCTTCAGGAGTAATGAACCCATGGATCTTTGGCCTACTGAACCCATGGTTCAGGAACCTATCGAACCCATGCTTCAGAAGGGTGCTGAGCAAGGCAGTATAATGAACATTGGTGAATACTTAAAAGAAGATATAAAGTCTCACACACACACACACACACACACACACACACACACACTCACACACACCTGCAGCGAATAATTCCATAATATCGTGGGCAGCTGTGTCGCATTATCCATGGGTCAGAGACTCACTCAGTGCTGACTAAAGACATGAGAAGGTCAGGCTATGTGACGCCTACGACTCAAACGCCAGGTGGATGAGAACGGTAAGCATTGTAATATCGCACACGAAAAGAAAAGAAAAATGATGAAAAATAATGCTACAAAAAAGAATTCCGGCCATAATTCTCACACTCTTATGGCCGCATTGTCTCTTAGGTCTCGTTATACAATGGCAGACAATCGGTCTCTAATCTCAGAGTGATTTGAGGCGATAATTACAGCACGATGGCACACTACTTAACTCAGGTGTTCCTAGACATTGTCCATAGTGTTAAAAGTTGAAAGTTTCGAATACAGTATATATATTTCCTGGAGCAAACTATGAAAAGTATTATTTTTGAAATTCGTAAACTCGGAAATGCTACACATATTTCTTTGAGCCAGGTCTGAAAAAATATATTTCAAGTTGACAGATTTCGAAATTGTATTTCTCTCCTTGCCCAACGCGTGGAAAATATTTCTATGGTGGTGACAAAATAGGCGATTTGAGATTCCAAGCGCAGTGAGGTGTGGCCAGTCAAATGGTCCGTTTTTGACCATCACGACTCGCCCAACTAGGAATCAGTCCACCTGAAAAGACCCCCACATATGAAACCACTGTACCAATCAGCATTTTCTGATTTTCCCAAATCCACCTGAAACGGTTTTCTGAATCCGTCAAGACTATTTGCAGTCAAGCGTGCCACATAATTGGTCGTAGCCAAGCGTGTCAAACAACCTGTCTCTGCCAAGCGTGCCAAATAATTGGCTGCCTTCAAGCGCTCTATATGGCTAGCCAAATCGTTGCCTCTCACTCTAGCACTCATACTGGGTAATGCGTTTTACAACGTTTCTTCACCATTGTTCTTGTAGAATTTATAAGGGTGAAATAGCTATGATCACACTAGAGTATGAGGACATATTTAAAGCAACAGGGACTGCTTTAGCTAATCTCGGAAACATATGGCAAAGTAGAAATGATTATTGAATTTCGTGAACAAGCAACTTCCTCTGATATACTGTTGAACATAAGTAAAAAATCAGTTGGTAAACCGGCAAGTTAGGGACTGGAGAGGATAAAGTTACTTTACAATTAAGAGTCGGTGATGGTATTAAAAGCAAATCTCTGAAGAATGTCCCTCTAGCATATTTCCTTTCCAAGGGTGTTTTGAGCTAAGATTCTTCAACTCGCTAGACACATAGCACTTGAGGGCTTGTGGAAAATGTCAGAAAATTGTTTATTGATTGAAAATTTTAAATTTCGTCTTCATTAAGAAGGGCAGCTTCCTCAGTTCAGACCCTTAGATGTATGCAAAGCCAAACCAAAATATGAAGACTATTTCTCTCTCTCTGTCTCACCTGAGCATCCTCCTGTGTGCCTGAGTAGAGTCTGTTGAGGAGGTTCCTGACGTCTGGGGTGAAGCAGAGGGTGTAATTGGTCCATCCGGCGGGGCTCTGGTCCAACAGGTCCTTCCCCAGCCAGTGGCCGTCCGCGGAGCAGGTGCGGTATGCTGTCTCTGTCGGCCATAAACACACAGTTACCACCAGGGACGGACGCAGAAGGGGACGCAGAAGGGGTGGCTGGAGGGTCCCGTCTGTCAACTAGGATGGACGCAGAGGGGCTAGGGCCTCCGTCTGTCACTCAGGACAGACAAAGAGGGCGAGGATGGGGTTCTGTCTGTCACTCAGATACAGAGGGGGAGACCTGGGGATTCTGTCTGTCACCCTGGACAGACATAGACGGGGAGGTTGGGGTTCTGTCTACCACCCGGGACAGACACAGAGGGGATAAACTAGGGTTCTGTGGAAACCAGGAGACAAAAATTGTGTTCTTGCTCAAGACCAGGTAAATCAACATTAAGTAGTGACCTCAAATGACCCGATACACTATTTTCTTCCCCTTCATGTTCTACCAATACATACAAAAAAAAGATGGAGAGGTTCTAGGCATGTATTGAAGTGGCTGAAACTAGAATGAATACCCAACACGTTAGCACTACGAGTCTCATCTGTCTCCATAGGCTTATAGCACATCACTGACTCTCCCAACCAATTTCGAACACAGGCCTAATATTGTGTGTGTGTGTCTTTTCAAGCCTCTTGAGTTCGACTCGACAGTGTAAATTATCCCAAGGTGTTCAGGGTATTATCTATGGGCTGTCGCATCGAGTGTGTTAAAAAGTTCACGACTTTCTTCAAAGATACACAGGAAATAGAAGCCATTGACGCGATAGATGTTTCTATGTCGCCATTTTTTAGCACAAATGGGACGCAAAATCCGTAGATATCTTGAGATGAGGCTCCACTGAAGATAATGACTCTGTTGATATAGCTTGAGACGCACCCAGGCCATGACTTGCAAGGGGCGGTGTTTCACTACGTTAAAGAAACGTTTATGGCATGTTTCTGAGGGGTCAGATTGAGGTGGCATTTAAAACGCTTCACCGGGTGGTGATGTCGACACGAAACTGGCCATAGATAGGAAATCTCTCACTCAGGAAATCAGCTTTTCGGTCAGCGGGTTACACAGCTTAAAGCTTATATGGAAAGATGGCAAAGGGAACTGGAGAGGGCCTTCGAAGGATCCTATAGCCTGGTTTACTTGGACTCTGTGTTCTTGCAATACATGGGGCTTGCGGATGGTCTTTGTGCTGTGAAAAGCTGTATTGCTTAGCTCAAGCTTTCAGTCCAAGCTTAACGAGGAACGTAGAATAGAATTCCTTTTCCGCGCGGCTGATCTGAATCAAGAGGCGATCCCTACACGCTGGGTAAGAAAAGATATTACGAACTAACATTTACCAGCGAATGAATCGGTGGCTCCCTCCAACAAAGGCATCTTCACTACACCCTTGTTGCCTCTGACGTGACCTTTCGAGGTCAGGCAAAAGTGTACCTTCACTGCACCCTCTTCACCGCTGACCTTTGACTGGACTTTTGCGTGTTTAGTAAAATACATCTCCACTACGCACTCGACGCCAATTACCATTGACCTGCAGGTCATAGACTAGGATTAGATGATTGAATGCTACTGAAAAAAAAAAAGAGGTATAACGAAAAAACTGAAAACGCCAGCATTCACCATTAAATGCAATATATATTTCTCTTTACTACCGCTCACCATCATGTTCATTACGACAGGAAACTCTACCATGCTCATCTTCACTATTTTCTCAGTAAACCTAAACAAAATCCTATTTTTACTAACATCCTTATTCTAATGGCTCTAATTGCCTCTTAGCTTCACCCTCAATCAAAAAAACCTCAATCTATCCTCACAGAAAGATATATTCATTCTACCCCCCGAGTGCATCTTCACGTGACCTTCAACAAACGCACCGTCACTACACCCCGACACCAGTGACCTTTGAAGTGACCCTTACGAGCCTGGTCAAAGGTCACGGGTGGTTACAGACCGGTGGAAAAAACACGAGAGGGAAAAATGTAGATACTGAGCACACATAGTACGTTCCTTCCTACTGAGGGGAACAGTAAGAAAAATATTGCAAAAATAAAGTGTTTGTGTGTGTGTGTGTGTGTGTGTGTATCTGTGTGTGTGTCTGTCTGTCTGTCTGTGTCTGTCTGTCTGTCTCTCCGTCTGTATGTCCGTCTGTATGCCTGTCTGTATGTCTGTCTGTCTGTCTTCCTGTCTGTCTTCCTGTCTGTCTGCCTGTCTGTCTGCCTGTCTGTCTGCCTGTCTGTCTGTGTCTGTCTGCCTGTCTGTCTGTGTCTGTCTGCCTGTCTGTCTGTATGTAATTGCTGGTAGTCATGAGGAAGATGGCAGGCAATTGTGAGCGACGTTCGGGTATTAGGTTTAGTCCGGGGACAAAAGGAAACTGCTCTCCATGCCGTAGTGGGGTACACTAGGCTCCCTGGTGGGATGGGAGGCCCAGGATCCTCGTTACTGCTGCTCCATGTTCAGCGTCAGCGCGACTCACCCCGCACCAGTGGAGACCACTTTTCCCTGCTCCCTAGCGAAGCGCAGCGCTAAAGTTCGCTGAAACCACACGAAACGTGTCCTGGTTTTGCATAACGAAATAGCACGCATTCGTGGACGCAATTTCACGAAGCGATTTAATTCTTCACTATTCGTTTACCGACGGCTGAATAACAGTCAAAGGCGGGCGACTGGAACCACTTCACGGTCTCATTTTGTAAGAAACAGCAAGTTTGATTATATTTTAGAGCCAGGAAACGCACTGGCTAATGGCTCCCTATCCGAGTCGTGTAACGTTAATGTCCTACTATGGCGCTGGTTTATAGCAGCCCCAACGATGTCCCGGTAAACAACACTGGTCATGACGGCCAGGGCAGCTGCATCGCAAACAATTATGGTTGTTTGTCTGTTTACACAAACACACACACACACACACACACACACATCAGTACACCAAGGACAGCAGTGGTGTAATGGTTGACATTGCTGACCATGTGTTAGCAATGGCCAGCCAGGGGTCAGACCCCGAACGGGTTCGAATGTTGGGCGTGGCAGTCGGCCCTCACGCAACCCAGGTGGTCATCCTGCCCTGTTGGCTGGTCGATCAATAGGTACCTGACTTAGACTAGTGTGTGTGTGTGTGTGTGTGTGTGTGTGTGTGTGTGTGTGTGTGTGTGTGTGTTTCTGTACATACACAGGAGTACAGACTTGGTACATATATACATAGCAAAGAAATAGGGCAACTCATGAGTAAAATTCCCTTCCCGCCACACAAAAATAGGAATCACACACACACATACACAGGACAGTTTAGCTGTTCATCCTTTCCTAGGTGCTGGGTGATAAGAGAGTCCCTGGCGTAGGCTAGGCGAGTGTGTGTCCTTCTGCATAAACAGACACAGGAGTAAAGACACTGTATATATACAAGGCTAAGTGACTGAGCAACAGGCAAAATCTCTCTCCATAACACGTAAATGTTGTAGTCATCAGTAATCACACACTTGCAATCCGAACCATTGAGCTAACTACATGTGTCTAGTTTCAACAGGTGCTGACCCTGAAAAGCGGAAAGCACTACATTGTAATGCACAGGACAGCAATTGCATTGCTCTTATGGTAGACTGTAAGCATCAGAATTGCATGGGAGAGAGCGAGACAGAGAATTCCTGACGGAGTCGAAGAAGCCAAATAGAAATGACGTTAATTAAGACAGAGGCGGTGATCAGCTTGGCAAAGACGGTGCTCCCTGGGCAAGTTAATTAAGGAACTCTTGAAAACGAAGCTCAAGTCTGGAAGGAGGAAGGAAGTCGTAAAGAATGCGACCAATTAGGACTGATGGAAGACAGCATAGAGCAGATGACTCTATATGATTCAAAATACGCCTTCCTATTGCAGGCGCTCCGGTTCATATGCATTATAAACTTCAGAGAATTGCTCGTCCCTCGCCAGAGGATTTCTGAAGTTCAGACACCACTTCAGCGAGTGAATTTATCCGTCCAGTGTACACAACAGGATGTGGAACAAAGTTTATTTCAACTTTTAATGATGCACCAATTAAATAATTAGCTGTTGCATTGCTAGGATAATCACCTGGTCGAGGGCCGAATAGAGAGGCTATGTTAGCTGCGCACACAGTCTTTAGTCATGTCTGTATACAGAGGATGACATTGTGTGTGTGTCTGTGTGTGTGTGTGTGATGTCTATGGCCTAAGGGAGCCTCATGGACGGACATACTGAAGGAGATAAACTTCTTCTGTCTTTAAGTTACAGAATGACAAGTTAGGTTAAGTTGGGACAGCTGAGGTCCTAATCAAGGCCATCCCATTAACGTTATATATATACATATACACCCTAGCCTGAACCAAGTACCCATTTTATCGTCCAACCCCCAAGGGTGGATGAACAGCTTGGTTGACTGTGGACCGATTGCCGTAACCAGGACTCGAACCTATGCATTCGGTCCTGGGTGGCCCATGAATGCGTCATGGTCAGGAACGCTAACCGCTACACCACGTATACACATTTCCCATTTGCTATAAGTTCTTCTCAGCAATATTCAACTTGCACATCGTTTCAGGTCTCCAGGAACTGGCATGTGGAGTGTTCTCTTGGAGGCAACAGCCTCATATATACCCCGAAGACGCTGCAACATGCAGGTCTTTCCTTTGCAAATCCTCCTGTTGATACGTGTTTATCCCTTCTTGCAAGGTCAGCGCAACGGAATCCCGTCGAGATATTCCGGGAGCGCTGCATCCTCAACGGGGTCTTTCCTCCTCGTGGCTATGAATTGGACGTTTTCCATATTCATGCGCCTCCGCGTCCTCTTTCCAGACACCGTCGACCACTTCTTTGTCGAGACGAAAATACTCGACCAGTTCTTTGTCAATTCGCGGGACTGCGTGTTTGTTCCCTCGACTATGCCTGGCTGGGGGTCACGTTTGGAGGTCCCAGCGAAACTATAAAAAAGATATATATATATATATATATATATATATATAT
>JAUUDW010519978.1:0-12201 GCA_032361385.1 Panulirus guttatus | reverse complement strand
CCCTACCTGGTCCACACACCACGACCCATCCCTACCACACTACCCCTACATCTCCCCCTTCCTCACCCAACTTATACGATTCCTCTTTCCCTCTCCCTGCCAAACTAACCCTATACCTCCCACTTTTTCACCCAACCTTACCATTTCCCTCAACCCCTGCTGCACTAGCCCCACACATCCCTCTTCCTCACCCAACCTTACCATTCCTCTACCCCTTCCCCAGCCACACTACCCCTTCCTTACCCAAACTTACTACTCTGTGGCACCTTTCTCTGCCATACTACCCCTGCTTCTTCATCTTCCATACCTAACCTTCCCATTCCCCTTCTGACCGTACTCTAGCAGCACTAACCCTACACCTTTCTCTTCTTCACCCAACCTAACCATTCTCCTGTCCCTCTCCCTGCCACACTACTCCTACACTTCCCCCAGCCTTAACCAATCTCATCATTTCCCTGCCCTTCCCTTTGCCAGACTAGCTATGCACCTCACTTTCGTCACCCACCTTACCGTTCCCTCCTGCCTATCTCCTTACCCCCCCACCCTACTACATTAATCATATAAGCTAGTGTTTTGGCTTTGTCAGTGACTCGCTACAGCTAAACAGGGCAAATCATTGTCACCTGAAAAAAGCCACTTTCATATAATTTGTTTTCTCACAAATGTATCTGTACCAGGTAACCTATGCATCTGACACAAAACCCACGAACCTGTAATAGTCAACATGAAGCACACAAATGTTGATAATAGATGATTGATTCTGAGCTCTTGTAACTATAAACCTCAAAACCAGAGGGCAGGCAGGCTCCAGGGGTTCACAGTCTCACTGAGCAGTTCGAAGATGTGGACAAGTCAAGCTACTTTTGTCTACAAAGGTAAATCAGGGAAGCATACTTTTAAGGGATGCTGAAGCATTCATCAGTGTGCATCTGCATATGAAGTTAAATGACCAAATATCAAACTACGACTAAGACAGCCTTGGAACTAAAATGAAATAAGGTGGAACTGAACTCACCAATAACTTAGCCAGAGTCTCAGAGAAATGAAACATAAAAGCCAGGTGACCTACTTTTCATGGGATAATAAGCATCTGCATTTGACATTACATGATTATTCATTCAATGAAGGCTGAGATAGCCTTAGACCTAAAATTTAATCACAGTATACCAGAATTGGAGTTCACTAGTTATGGAGACTCTATTGCTGTGGCCAACCCCTTGATGGAGTTCCAGATGGGAACAGGCACCAGAGATTTAGATAGATAGATATAACTTGGACCTGAAACTTAACCAGAGTCACTGTGATGTGAAACTCAAGCCTGGGCAACCTACATTTCGTGGCGATGTTAAAGCGCTGATCAATATGCATCTCCTGAAGGTACATAAATGCACATCAAAAACTGGTTAAGTTGGACCTAAAACTTATTCAAGATAAGAAATCACATACATACATAGACATGGGTGCGAATGCCATGGTTACTCAAATAGGTCTTCCCATCCAATATACACATGAAGTAAAAATAAATGCAGTTGAAATGGGTAACTTATTTAGCATAATTGGAATTAGGAGGATAGACAAAATAAAGAATGAGAATGTGAAAAAAATATGACGTGAGAAAATCACTACAAAGGTCCCTAGATGAATTCACGATGGTACGGTCCCTCAAGATACAGGCAGATGTGAGGTTAAGATACACAGTAATACATCTGAAGGAACAAAAAAAGGAGAGCTAAACTGCATAAGAAATGGAGATGCAGTATTAGAAATGAACAAGTTCAGGGATTCTTTAGATATTAATGCCAACTAAATTACTGGGAACTGAATGCAACTAAAGTGTTCTGAGTAGAGATGGTGAGCATATAGACAAAGAATCACTTGAAGAATCAAATAACATGTAGAAAGTGTGGAAGTTTAAATTTCACTTTAAGACTAGGCATGGCTTGAGGATGCCTGAGTGATTTAAGAAGCTGTATGTATCTATTACACCCCAAAAGAGCAGGAGCAGATGTAACACTGACAGATACAGCAGATAGGATTTGTTCCTACTAAAAAAACAGATATAACTTACTTATACTTCATGACATGAAGATTCCACATCTTCATAAGTTCCTTTTCACCCTCATTGACATCAGAGAACTCATCAATCATCATTTGCGTTTTATGACGGACCCATTCTGAGTCATGTTCTCCTTCACTGTCCTCATCCAACTCATGCGGTTGTATTGGCAGGCACGTCATTGTGTGGTGGTATAATCTAGAAAAACACATCATAAATAGATGAGAGATATGAACAGTTCACATACTATCTCAGAAAAATGAATGAAGTCATATGGCTGGTCACTGCAATAACATCTTTCGACCCACAAATCAAATGCTTTTAAAGATTACCACAAAGTGTTAAGGCACTATAGACACGGTCCTACTTGCCTATTAAAAATAGACTCTTCCAGTTTACAAACTGTTTTGACAGCATAAAAAGTTCTTGCTATTATCATGTGGAAAAGGAAAGATGGAAAAAGTGAGGATATGATTATGCAAACAGATACAAATGAGTCAATCCCTACCTATCATGGTGTGGCATCCTCTTAGACAAGAAGGGTGAGTTTGGTCCAGGGACTTAACAAGACAGGAGTGACCAGCTCTGTGGATAGTGTAATTAATAACACTTTGTTAACCTACCCTACTCTATAATCAAACGAACTAGTCATGAATTGGAATGCAAAGCATTACACCTGCACCATGGTGCCTCCTACAACAGGCATGTCAGCAGCATGTACTGTTCCTATGCAGTCACCCTACTAACCAATACTAATCAGATATGAGACAATTCAAATTCCCTAATCACATAGGAAAGGCTTCTTGAGAAACAGAATAACTGATAAGAACATATTCTGTACGTTTCTCAACTGTTAAAACATGCAAACAACCAGACAGAAAACATCAAACCATCATGTGCGGCATAGTTCCTGAAGTGTGGCCCTGACACAGTGTGATAAGTAAGGACATCAATATGAATTGTGTAAAGAAGGCAGATAGGTCCAGAAATGAGATGTACAACATACATCAAAAGTCTGTAACCTACAACAGAATGAATTTTCTAATGAAGAGTATAGAGGCATGACTGCACAAAAATTTAGGAATAATACTGTGAGTGTATAACATTATATGTATAAGCTATGGATAAGATATTCAACGTCTTATACAGCCACATAAATTTCCTGGTGCTTCTGAAAAATGAATGTTTTTCAAGTAAATGGAAAAACAATTTCTCTCCTATGATATGAAAGAGCATCATATAGGAATAAGAAAACAATAGAGAAACAAGTGATATAGGTCCTGGAGAAATAAAAATTCTCTGGTGGAAGAGTATTGCTGAGGTAACACTAAGCGCTATACAGCCTGGTGTTAATGTGTCTCAACTGTTACAACCTCGCTGATATAGTTTTTTGTTGTGCTTGGCTCTTTTCATCATCATCAAACAGATATACATCTCAAACAGATTATCATCTGTGTCTCTAAACTCCTTGTCACTACATAGCAAATACTGTTCATTATCAGCTACTCCTAGCAAACTAATCTAAAATCCTCCCCAGTTTGGCATCTTCTACCACCACCAAACATCAGCTGGAATTCAACTGTTTGAATGAAAGCACAGATCACAAATTTATCTTCACAACTTCTCACCATTTATACCTTATCATCAATTTCTCTATTCTTTTTTCATAGCAGCCAAAATGGAACAGGCAAAAAGATGCCTTCTTTGTGGCCATCATGGATGAAAGGAAAAATAAAGAGTATAAGAAAAAAGTGGTAAAGATGAATATTAGCTCCTCATATGTTTGTAGACTTAAAGGTTAAAGGTTACAGGTGGAAAAGTTATAGGAAGAGGGAAAGACAAGACAGGAAAGAAATTCCAATATTTGGCTGTTCAAGGAAAGAAGGATGTACATCATAAAGGTCAATCCTTATGTGGCATCTCCACACAGAAACTACAGGAGAGAGCAGCCAATCATGTTCCATATAGTTCCAGACTTCAAAAAGTGAGACAAAAGCAGATAACTTATGAAAGCAGTGGCCATAATATTTCAACAAATAATCCCTGACACTTGAAATCTGGTATCTTTTCAATTTCATATCACTAAGCCCAATCTCATTCTGAATTCTATCTTTCAAACACCAATATCCCATTCCTGGTAACATTAATTTCAAATTACTCTTTTCATATATATCTTTCTAAATTCCTTCAAAATTTTCTGCCATTTCTCTTCCCCATAATCAAAACAGGATCATCTGCAAAAGACAAGGCAACCTTCTGATTATATGGATGACATTTCAATCATTCTCCATGTTTTATCTTAAACTGCCATATAACACACAATTGCATTCAAATCTTCTACCACTGTTACTCATTCTCTGGCATCAAAATTGCTGACACTCCCACACAACTCCCCTAAAAAGTCCTCCTCCCTTCCTCACTCCTCTTATAACAGATGCCTAAGCACCATCAATAATAACCCACCCTTCATAATCTACTTCAGTACTTACCCACGTTTGCCTAACTCACTTCCTTATTCTTTAATAACACATTCCCACATATTCCACCTCAGCAAAACCATCTCCTTTGTTCTTACTCATACTATCCCCAGATTTTTTCCATCAGAAATTCTCAAACCATTCTTCTCCCTCCCCCCTCAGCTAGGTTTCACTCAGAGTCAGAACCTTTGGGTTCCTCTCCCCAAATATAATACATATCTCTCCCTTCTTCTCATCCTGGTTACATCCACCCACATTCCTAAGTATATACAAAATTCTTTATTACCAGTGCATGAGAAAAAATCCTAAATTTTTCAATGTGAAAATGCTTTCTCTTTTTTTGCCTCCCAGTGCATAAAAAAGCAGACAGTATTTATAGTTTGTGAAAAAGTGGACAAATAATATAAAATTCATTATCCTTATACATCGAATTAAGAAAACCATTCCTAGTTTTATGAAAAACATGTCATTTACTGGAACGGCCAATCTTAAGTATGCAAAATTCTTCCTAGATTTTATCGTCTTTCTACTAGGTGCAAGAAACTATCAAAATCATTGTTTTTGTTCTGAATTTAGAGTTGAGCATTTATATTTTAGGGCAACACATGATTTATCAGACTGGCTAATCCAGAGCTACAAAGAGCACTGGGAGCCCCAAACATTGCACGTTCCTATAAATGGCCCACAACTGTTCACCATGGTCACTGGCAGGTTACTGAGGCCTCTAAGCAGCTTCAATGCATGCACAATTCAATTTGTGTAGGAAATCAATTCTGTAAATCGACCTTCATAGCCCCTAGCTACTACACAGCACCAAAAAGATTAATATAACCACATTGCATTAAAGAATTCAGATTTACTCCAAGCTCTTCTCTGACTTTTCTCCTTACTTCCCTCTTGTACCAATATAACTATAGTTCTCTCAATCTAGTATTTAGTAATATATCTCTCTCTTTCATTCTCAGTTGCCCCAAGTGGCTAAAACATCATTGCATCTTGATTTTTCTTTCTAAGGAATTGGTGCACAGCAATTTCTGCATTTCCATATTATATGGCTCCTGTTCTACAGTGGAGCCAGCTAGTAATGACTATGGTTACAGTACAACTCAGAATTTGTCACTGTGTCATGTTAAGGCCTTAGTTCATGTTAACCCTTCATGCATAAGAGGACAACATCCTTCAAGAAAAAAATGGTTTCCTCTTTTCTAAATACTACTTATGAAAACCCTCAACTAACTTTCAATCTTTCTTTACATTATTCTATTTCACAGAAATTTGGAAAGGTGCAAAAGGAACAGTCCCTGCACTAAAAAAGACATCACATTAGAGCTCTATAAGGAAATACAGCACCATCACGTTTATGGTGCTTATGTCCAAACTCCTTGAAACACTTACCTATTGTGACCTAATATATATGACCGTGGTAAATCAAAATCATCATCTTGTTCCAGGAACTCTGATAAGGAAGGTTTTGGTCGTTTAGGTCTGCAGACTAATACTGAAGTGGTTGGCGTTCGGCGTGTTGGCCCACTACGGGAAAAAGCAAACCCAGCTGGCATGGCTACCAAGTCCTGAGGATTGCCAGCATAGGAGCCATCATAGCACTCATTGAGGGCAACATCAATTCTTGCTCCTTTTGAATGTGGCTGTAAAGATATATATATATATATAAATATGTATATATCTATATAACTATATATCTATAAATTTCAAATCTATGCTACAGCACAAGACTCCTCCCAAACTAACCACTCTGTAACCAACCATCAACCCTCAAGTCAAAATAAAAGCTTACCCCTGCCTCTCATCTTCAACAAAGAAAACAGTAACAAAACACAAACATACAGAAATAACCAGAAAGTATTGAACAACAGACCTCCCAACTCAGTCTTAAACTCCAACCCTCCAAACACTCCCTAGACAAACACAAGTCACACTCTCCTGCTTACACTCTGGTCATCACCCATCACTACAACCACCATTTCAACATATCCCAAAACCTTTCATGTCCACTATGCAACTGCCATAAACAGGGCAACAAACACTTACTACTCACATGCCTTACACAGATGCACACATATCACAACACTCTATGATCTATGGTTCCAACCAGTTGATGAGGCCAGATTCAAGAGTGCTGCAGGAGCCTCATAAGAATACAAGGTACTCCTGGGGCTGGAAGGTTAGGTATAAAATATATATATAACAAAGAATGCACATGGCCCTCATCCAAGAAACCAAACGTACACCCAAACCCCTTCTACCTCCTTTATATAACTGCACAATTCAAAGGCATGGGAGACAAGGAAAGGAAGAAGACTCATGATGCTTCACCACAACATTCCATATGTAGACACTACTCCAAGCACAAATCAGACTACTAATAATGACTAGACTAAACTCTTGAAATGTAATCCAAAATAAAACAACATAGCATTTACTACAGCATAACACCTACATACCTCCATCATCACTCATCTATGTAGAGATTTCAATGCCCAACATGAGGTAGAGCTAAACACTCACACCCAAGATCCCTGAGGTGAACTACTGCATCCTCTAAACATCCTTAACCAAGGCAACAAGCTAAGTACACTCCCAATCCACCATCTCCAACACCTAATCCTGCTAGACATTACTTTGTGTACACCAGCACTGTAAAAAAAAGGACCACCTGGAGCACACTACAAAAAACTCTCCTGTAACCAGTTACCCATTCTGATAACTCTACACCTAATCCACCCAACCAATAAAGCCAACAAAAAAAATGTACACAAACTATAGAAAAACAGATACACCAGCATTAACACAGTTCTTCACTTTAAGGAACTTCTCATCCCTTAATCATGCCATCTCACACTACGTTAGTATCACCAACAAAGCCAGCAAAAAGAATGTACCACAAGGACATATAAAAAACGTAACCCAATCCTTTCCCTACAAGCTGCAGACCTCATAAAACAAAGACTCTAGCTCAGACAAAACCAATGACACCAAGAGAAATCACAAAACAAATCTATGTTAAAAACAATAACATAAACCACCTAATCACTGGAAGGCAAACGGCAAACTGGAACTCCTTACCTAATGCAATAAATCAGAAAACCCAAAACCACCAAATTTGGAGCACATTAAAGATGGTCCAGACCTCCCGCACCAACCCAGCCTTAACACGTGAAGGACTTCTGACCCAACCCAGTGACATCCCTCCACCTAGAGAACAAAATACATACATACGAAACTACTCACAACTCAATGACAAACCAACTATACCCCTATACAGGAAAATCTTGAAAAATTTACAAAAAATCCTGAAGCAACCATTCACCCGCACTTCATTCCTACTGACACATGCAAAGCAATCAAAACCTAAAGAACTTTCCTGCAACAGGCCCTGACAACATATCAAACTTCACATACAACACTTTGGCTCAATTGCAATCCATGCCTTTACAACTGTATTCAACCACTCCTACTTACACAACAAAATCCCTAACATCTGGTAACATGCCAACAAAGTACCCATCCTAAACTTTCTACACAAGCTAACTATCCCCTCCTCTTACCATCCCATAACACTTCTGTCCTCAGTATCCAAACTTTTTGAAAATTGATCCATGAGTTCAATAAAGCAAAATATCCTACTCTGAGCTACATAACAAGGCTTCAATCATCCCACTACCACACTGCACACAGACTTCAAACAACACATCCTACATGGCTTCAAACAACAACAACCCTCTCTCACACAGCATTTGTGGCAACAGACACTAAAAGACCATTTGGCATGGACCTCTGACATATACACATACAAAACTTACTTTACATCACCCTCCACAACAACAACAAAAAGTGCTAAAAGTGATTGGCTCGATTTATAGCTGGCCGCCATGGCAGAATCATTCACAAAGGCTTCGCCTCTAAAACCCCCAAGTTTTACGATGGAGTTCCCCCAAGAAGAAGATCTTTCTCCAGCTCTTTTCAATCTATTTCTGCATGACCATCACCTCCAGTATGCCATGGTGTGAGAGTCTTCTCCTATGAACATGACTTTAAAATCACATCACAGCAATAACAAATATGCAACACAGCATTACACAAGTGGAACAGTGACCCACCCAAAACAGAATGTCTGCATCCTCATAATAGTTTTCATCATCCATTCAACCCCCATTCTACAAATGGGGAAGCAAAAGCAACAAACAAATCAAACGCCATTAGAGCACCTACCAGTACCAGCTTTGGACAAGCAAAACAATATGTTAGTACGCTCTACAAACAATTAATTTGATCTATCCTCAATCAAGTCTTACTAGCTCTGCCATCCTCCCTGTCAACAGCAAATTTGACAAAGCTGCAAACCACAAAATAAAGAGCACTCAGAATAATCACTGGCTGTCTTGCAACAACACACACTCAACACTCACACAAAGAACCTAAGATCCTCCTAATACAATCCCACATCAGTGTGTCTGCTACTCATTTCAATGCAACAGGACTAAACCTAAAAAATGGAAGATGAGTACCAAACACCCCTTCTGTTGTTTTTCTCCAGCAAAAGGTTTCTGAGGATGGTAAAAGCAAAGGTTAACTTCCTTAAATCTTCCCATCCAAACCATTCTATAACTCAACACTAACCCCAAACCCCAACAAACTCAGAACAGAGACAAAACATAACACAAGCACTAAAAACATACCCTCCCAACACAATCTCACACATCACCCAATTCTCATTACTTTACATTTGATCAGGCTGAATTTCATCAATCATGAATCAGACCAATTTTGGAGTCTATTTAGGTCCCCTTGTAAACTGATGCAATCCTCCTCATTTTTCACTTCCTTCATGAACTTTGCTTCACATGCAAACACATTCTGGTACAAGCCCATACCTTCGTACATGCCATCTACATAAACCAAGAAGAGTATTGGACCCTGAACAGAACCCCATGACCCTTCACTGCTCACATCAAAACTAAAACGAAAAGGTTCATCTGACACGCCTCCTTTGTTCCCTTCTACTCAGACAATCTCCTATCCATTGAAGAAATTCCCTCCTAAATTACTGTCCGGTGATGTAGCCTCCCATGCAGTTCAGGTACAAACAATTCACCCAGCTTTCCCTTTTGTCTAAGACAGAGCTCACTCTCCCATAAATATCTAAGAGGCTGGACCTCCTTTCTTAAAACCATGCTGTTTCTCACTTTGGTACGTTCTCCGCAGTAATTTTTCTACTAATCATTGTTTCAATTTATTTTTTCAGAAACTAACTGACCACTCTCATCAGTGTGACCAGTCTGTAATTCAGTGCCTATTTCTTAAACATAGACATGTCACTCGTCCTTTTCCAATCCCTTAGCACTCTGCCCCTCTCAAGTGCGATCTTGAATAGTGTGTTTTACTATAATTCTAACAACTTTTAAATGATTCATGTATCTAAAGTTCAGTTGTAATGCATTTATAAATGAGAAAAATGAGTTTGGGTATGAGTAAAAAATGTAACTCAACTGGTACTATTGTAAAACAATTCTCAAAGAGACAGATTCCACTCCTTAAAGAACTTTCATGAAAGTGTACTCTATTCTAAGCCATATCCTCACTTTCACAATTTTGGGGGGATATGAAATGTACAGCTTATATCCAAGTACATAGCTCAGATTTACTCACTTCATCTTGTTTCTTATGGATCAATGAGGAACTTATGTAGCCTATCACTTCCATAATTTTCAGGAGTCACAGCATGCATTGTAGGCAAACAGTTATCCAGTCTTCTTAAATCTGAATGATGCATGCAGGTAAGACCAAGTACTGCTTTAACCTTCAAAAACACCATTAGACATCTTATTTGTATGGAAGAATCAGTAAAAACAAGTGAGACCTACCCTATGGGTGGCAATGCAGTCAATGGAGAGATAAACAAAGAAGGCCACTTGGCTGCTGAGCAAACGTAAGTGATTTATTTAAATCATGGCCCATACTGCCACACATACATTAACTGCCTGATTCAGTTCAAGGTTTTACAATTTTCAGGGAATGTAATGAATGGTCCTGGTGACATGCAGCTAAGTAAAAGTACAATGCTAAATTTATTTACATATATGTGTGTGTGTGTGTGTGTGTGTGTGTGTGTGTGTGCGCACTATTTACACAAATAAGTGGCAAATACTTAGAGAAATAGAAGGATTTGTATGCGGCATTTATGGGTTTGAAGAAAGCATGTGATGGTGGATAGAGATGCTCTGTGAAAGTTGTTACGAACACATGATGCAGAAGAATGTCTATCAGATGCAGTAAAGAGTTTTCATCACGAGAGTAGGGCATATGTGCAAGTAAGTTGAAAGGAAGGTGAGTGGTTTCAGGTGAAGCTGGGTCTGCCGCGGGAGTGTGTGATGTCGCCATGGCTATTAAAATTTGTTAAAGGGTGGGATGGTCAGAAAGGTGAATGCAAGGGTCTTAGAAAGAGGAGCAGATTTTCAGTCTGCTGGGGATAGGGGCCTGGTATGCCAGTCAGTTGTTGTTTGCTGATGATAGGGCACTAGTGGCAGGTGCAAGTGAGAAACTGCAGAAGCTGATGTCACTTTCAGTGGTCCAGTTAGAGCTTTGTGATTTACCATTGGTAAGCCCAATTGTTTTATGTGAGACAGAGCTGCCTGGCTCATTATGTGTGTATCACTTCACAGGTGACAAAAGGTGCACCAGAGGATACATATAGGGTTGTAGACAACCCATGAGTGGAGAGCAGTATTGACTGCGGCAATTTTGCATTAAATACCATAAGTGGGGCCTTAGAGGATGTTTAATGTGATGCCATGGAATCAGCATCAAATTAGGTTGATTTGTGAATTCATAATTTTGATAAGCTTCCTCATTTCAGAGTCAACAGACCCTTCTCTTGTGAAGCAGTTGTTGTTCATGCTCCTATGAGTTGTGGTTTTAGAGTCTCAACAGGCGAACCTTGCCAGACAGAACTTCAGATGAATGCAAAGGGATGTGAACACTTAGTTTCTCATAAGCTATGTGCTAAGCCAGGCAGAGATGTGAGATATCACATGCTCAGAATTGTCAGTCCTCATCAAATGAGAAACTGGTCAACTTCTGTGATCTTAGGAGACAATATCAGCATCAGTGAGATGTGTCAAGAGTAGTACTCACCTAACTGTCACTCCCAACTCATTCTTCTTACCCAAGGGGTAACACTGAAATATCTAATGAAGACAAGGAGGTCTTGAACCAAATAAGGCTGACAGTCCTAATCAAATTTCCCTGTGTGTGTGTTGAACATGTATGCAGATACACCTGCCATACTGCTTTAAATGTTGTTCAAGATGTCACAAACAAAGTACCAAGGGTACAGAAGAGGGCAAACATCATTTCTACACAAAAAAGGAGAGAGCGAGGAGAGGCTGAACTTCAGACTATTCTCCATTATGAGTGAGGTTTGTAAGGTACAGGAAAAGATAATCAGAAAGCAAAAGGATGAGTTCCTACAGAAGAGAAACTACTAAAGTAAGAGACAACATGGTTTTAGGGGAACAAACCTCTTAAATTTCTATAAAAGAGTGGGCTATCTCAGCGAAAGAGAAGGCTGAGTGGTTTGTTTGAATCTAAACTGCCAGAAAGTTTCCAACACTGTATCATACGGATCACCTGGCAGGAATAAAGGGGGAA
>JAUUDW010519868.1:0-12202 GCA_032361385.1 Panulirus guttatus | reverse complement strand
TCGTCTGTTTCCTGGCGCTACCTCGCTGACGCAGGAAACAGCGATCATGCATAATAAATAAATAAATAAATATATATATATTACTAGGTGAAGCAGATTTAGTGATTTAGCTTAAAACACGCCCCAGGAATTAGAGTAGATTGTAAATCTCTTTTCAGAAGACTGCTCACTTAATTAAGTGCAACTTGAATACCATATAATTCAGCAGTAAATAATGTATATCCTTTTGGTAGTTTTGCATCAAAAGATTATTCTTTAATAACTACAGCAGTATCAACACCATCATATTTCACACCATCAGCAAATGTATTTTCTCTTTTTGCTTGAATAGTATCACGCTGAGAAAAATTTACTTTTTGTTATTACAAAAGTAATGTTGCATTTAATTTTCATCCAATCACTACATGGTTTAATTTCATGAAGGGGAAACATTCCCCACATTAGGCCACTTTACAACCAAAAGTTTAGCAGATATGCTCATTTACCTAACAGGGTTGTGGCTCGCATTAATGATATGGATCCCAATTATGAATGTACCCTTGTGTTCTCCAGTGCTGACAGATGCTTCTAGCAGTTATAGTAAACTTTTAGGGAGAGAAAGATACACATCACACAGCTAAAGTCGGACATCTTTTCAAAAGGCCTAGGCAAACTACTCCTTCACCTTAGGCTGAAGTGGGTAATCCAGACAACCCCAGTACCCTATCTTTTCCTCCAGACAACCCTCATTCCATCCCATCTTACTTTAAGCTCCATCACCTCACGTTTTTCTGGTAAGTCTTTTATCAAATACTGTCTTCAGCAACAGATTTAAGTTTATGTAAGAAGTTCTTAAGGTTACGTCTTGTATGCATATCCCATTACCAAGAGTTACATATGGGAAATTAGAGCTCTGGGATGTAAACCTTCATTACATAATGGGATTCAGTTGATTAGATAATGACACTTTGTAATACAAGTTTTTGCAGAAATGTAACCCTGTCAGTATACATGGAATGGTTATGTACTCAGCAGACTTATAACTTTTTACTTTGAAAATTCAATTCTGATCCCCTTGTCCTTATGTAAATGCATTCTGACAGTCCTCAGGCACCTGGCCTTAGGCTATACAAAGATGAATAGCTTGACTAATCAATCAACAACAATGATGCTCCTTTCTTGAGAACTCTAATGTAATCCCACATACTTATGATACTTTTGCCACAATTCATCTTATGCAATGCTTTAACTAAATCCTTTTTTCACCAAACTATTCTCCTGAACTTTCACAGCATGCCACCTCTCCTAAATACACAACAACCATCACCCATTTATTTCAACAAGTTTACTTCTTACAATCATTCTGAATTCATTTATCTTTGTACTGTTCGTGACCATTCAGTCTGACCTTTTCATTCTTCTTTCCTATCAATAATTCTGCGTCCTAATGAAATTTCAAAAAAATATTACATACTTTAAAAGAAATTAAATAGTCTATGCAATTTTGTTTGGTACATTGTACTGCAAGATCAGTTCTTGAAAGCTTGCTGCTGATTACTCAGACAGACACTTGTGCAAAATCTGTTCTGTCTTTCTGCCGTTTACTTGATTCTCGTAACTTCACCTGATGTGCTGCTTTTGGTTCTTCTCCATTTTTGTTGATCAGAGCTCTTCTAGGATAGACAGATATATAGATATTGGTGGAGCACAGTATACTGTTGGAAAAGGAAAAAATTACTTTTAACCTTACCTTATAACTATTATAACTAGCACATGTTTGACACTAACCTTCAAAGTATTTCAGCATAAAACCCAGTAATTATAGAAAGAATTTTACATTCTGTCCATACATTTTCCTTTTATGCTGATCTGCTTCTCTAACCTAAGTGAGGTGTCAAATATAAATGATCAGTGCCTAATTTGCACATATTGTGTCTTGCTGTCATGTATAATGCACCAAAACCTTAGCCTACCATCCATGATGAAGCCTAACAGATTGCACTAAGGTTTATCTTGACTCGTTCATATGACCAGACTCAGCCCACTGACAGAATCCCCCTCCCCCAAGGGAAAACTACACCGATATCATCATCTCTATCCACGGCATGCCTTTCAACAATACCCTAAAGCCTTCTTCACTCCATCCTTTCATCTCCAAGTTTTCCTCCTTCCCTTACCCCCTCCACTATATACAAAAGAATTCTCTGAGTCATTCTTTGCTCACTGTCTCCATGTGCCCAAATTATTTCAGCACATCTCCTTCAAGTCTTCCGTCTTCCCTTACTCCCTCCACTACTGAAGAAAAGAATTGTCTTTTAGTCATTCTTTGCTCACCCTCCCCACATGCCCAAATTATCTCAGCACACACTGGTTAGCCCTGTTGATAAAACTTCTCCACCGTATCTTTCTCTGGCAATCCTTGTAAGATCAAACCTCCTCAAACCATATATCATTTTCCTACATTTCAATTCCTACACATGTAATCTCTTCATCTATGTAATACTTACATTAGCCCTAAAACAAAAAAAATATCATCTTGGGAAGTGGACTTTGTATAAGTAACAGCTTATCAGCTTCGACCCCTATAATATCACATTTTGAACTGAAGAAACCTATTAATACATGAGATCATATCTGCACTTATTTCAGCTAGGAAGATCAGGTGACATAATACCTGGATAAACAAATGTAAGGGTCCTCATTCATTCCAAGCTGTTAAAATTCAGGCATGAATGTTTCACATGTATACAACTGAAGGTACGAAAGGCAAAACTCCATGCATTATCAGTGGCCTCAACATCCATGTGTAATATATTCATATCTACAGTACTTATTTCTTTGGAGTTCTTTATTAGGTAAACTACGGAGTATAATGCCACTGATTACCACATGAAATAAAATGAGGAACATGAAACTAAACATTCCTTTATTAAGTAAACTATCCCTCAAGTAACAAAATACATCCAAATTCATGTATGTGAATCACTATCACTGTTGGTAAGAAAATTATAAAAGATACCTTCTTACGTTTATTCATAAAATTTTTTGTATAAGAACTTAAACTCCAATAACCATGAAACATCCATTTAGTAACTCAAAACACTATGCACTGTAAAGAAAGTACACAAAGGTAATTCAACATCTGGAGGGTCAGCACTAAATAAAACAAGGAACGAGGTATCAATAACGAGCCAAAAAGAAAAAGCAACTTGGATATGACATAATTAAAACTAGTAATCTATATGGTCCTGAAAAATAAATGGAAACCACCAGAAATAATATAAGGAATAGTCTTAATAATAGGCAAGCTCCTCGTCTGACTGTAATGCTAAAGCAACTGGAACAATGCACTGAACGTAGGTAAATAAAAAACTAAAATGGTAGAAAAAAAAATATGTACAGGATTGAAAAATTAATGGTCAAAAGGATAGAGTTTAAAGTTTCTAGAAACACAAATCTATAATCTATCACAATCAATTTCTGAAATGCATCTTCCTTCAGTAAAGCAAACTGGCCTAAAAAGTATTTCCTTTGTACTTCCTGATTGCAGGACTTCATCTGAATTAACACATGGTTGTGAATATGAGAGCTCTACATTGTTATTATAAAACAACACAGTAAAAAGAAAAATGACTGCATGTACTTTCTGCTATAATCCACCCACTTCTGTTCTATTTAATCCAATGATTTCATCTTCACATACCTAAAAAAATTTCTGTTGGACACATCTCAAAATGACCCTTTATACTATGATGGCACAGTATGAAAGCAACTAAATAACTTCTTGAAAAGCTGATGAGGAATATGAATAGCAGATATATAATAATTTTAGAGGTAAATAAAAATGGTCCTTACAAAAATGAGTGTACAAACACAAGCAATGAGTGATTTTGAATTTCAAAGATTATGTATTAGCCACCCTAAATGCAAATATTCATATGAATTCAGACAATTAAATCATTAAGCTTCCAATTCATATCATGTATGCAGCTACATTTTGAGCAAAGCAATGATGGCAAATTCTATAAAATTTAAGTTCCATCCATTTAAACATCACCTCCATATCAACACTTAAACATGATTCTGACATCTGCATGATGGTATGGTTGTCATATTTATGCATGTTTAAAAAGACTTGCTTGACAAAAAAAAAACTGCATAGAAAGGATAAGAGGTCCCAGATCAAACATACACAAACAGGGAAGCAAGACCATTAAATGAGATGCAAACTTCACATTGGAATGGCAGCAAGCCTCTGGTAAAAAAAAATAAATTGTCACCGAGAGGATAATTCTCTGTTTTATTGGTACTGTTTCACATGTAGCCAAGCTGAACTAATCTACTAACTCACAAGATAAAGAATAAAGATGTAGGAAGAGATTAAATACTACCTTTATAATTGTAGACTTTATGGATAAAATAGATCTAATTTTTTCTTTAGTAAGGTAGCATCAGGATCACACTAATAACAGCCTCATTTGCAAACATCCACTCTTAAACCATCCTGTATAATACAGGCAATAGAGGAAAAAATGAATGTTCAAATTACAAAGGTATAAAAAATGAGTGGGTGGTGGTATATACAGAATGTATGAATGAAGAGAACCCATGTTTCCTGTACCCTACCTATTATCAATCTTCTAATCATATAACAATTCCTACAAAATGACTTAGGCCTCTACATTTTATTCACTTATCTTATGCACACAAGTTACAGCATAACTGTTGCATCCATAATGCCTTCTTTACTACTTGAAATAACCACCTACTCCCACACATATACTGTATTTGTGCAGTTAATTGAGGAATGCTATAAAACATGTTTCTTTACATTAATCTGTCAATACCCAAGTGGCAAAGCAATGCCAAAAAAGAAAAAAGAACTACTATAAGACATAACAATATAGTATTTCCTAATCTGATGAATCTCAACCATCCTGTCAATATCTATTTCCTCAATTCTAATTCTACCATCCCACAGTCAATTCCTGCTTCTTTTAAATCCCTTTCAGCAAAGCTCTTATTCTCCATGTAAACATATCATTTCTAAAACTCACACCAAAACACAGGATGCTGAATCTCCCCTGACAAAAAACCTAAATTTATAGGACCTGAAAAATATTAGAAATAGGTGGACAATGCTAGCTCAAAATAAGCTGTACACAGATGACTATAAAATAAATCGTAATTCTGTTATCTATCTATCAAATAAACTTAGGATGTACAGTATGAGCAGAAGTTCTGAAGGATTTCAATGGACTGTAAAGAACTGAAGTATTGTGATAAGCAAGTGCACAATCAGATTCTTTTATCAGCAGGTAAGGCTCTTCTGATAAACATTTTGATAAGCAATATCCATATTCACCATGAAGAAAGTTTAAAGGTATTAGGTCTTTGAGTTTCAAGGTTGTGCAGGGAAACTAAGGTCTATCATGGAAAATGATATATAAATGAAATATTAGTTATTCTGATGTAAACTTTCAACAATAACTCAACAACCTGCAAATCAAAATGATTGTACTTTAAGGTTATCATACAATGCAAAAGGGCAAGGCAATGAGGGCTGGAATAAATGTTACTTCTCTTAAAAATACTCAAGACTGCAATGAAGGACAGTGAACAATAAAATTCTAAAATCTTAAGTACTGTTCTTTGCAGATAACTATTTCGTATAAAAATATATATTAATATTCTCAGGAAAGAACTGAACAAATTAAATCCTAAAAAAAATCACAAATGAAACCAATCATATTCCCTAATAAAGATAAGAATAAGAGAACACAAATCTTCAAAACAAACCAAGTATATAAGAATTACTCTGGGAGTGCTTTCCTAATAAAACGATCAATACAAATTGGTAAGGAGAATAAATAAATAAATATATATGTAGCAAATGTTAGGCCATTTCACATAATGATGATGATCATCAAAAAACCATAATTCACAGTAGCTTTACCAATGTAACCCTTATCTGGTCATCAAAACTTCTTTAATCTAGTGTAACAGAGAGATGCGAGTCTGAAAATTAAGGTTTCTGATTAATGAAACTGAAATGAATGAAAAACAGCACGTCTATTTCTCTTAGCAGTCTTGCACAAGTTATCAGAGCAACAACTTGTCTAGAAATTTAAAATGTTATGCATAAATAGCTGTGTTTCTTAAATTTCTCCAGTTACACTCAACTGTTACATTTGCTAAGTAGAATGGGTACAAATAAATCACTTTAAACAAAACATCATCATAAAATCAGACACCTGTGAGATCATCCATTTAGTATCAAAATGAATGATCAACACAAAGAACATACCGAACTATCAGCCTCTATTGTGGACACAAATTGTGTACGTATTTGATAGACGATAACAGAAAAACAGACATACTGGCTAAAAACACAAAAGTCATTTAAGAGATAACCAACAACCTTATGATATAACCAAGTATTATCAAAACAAGGTAACAAGAAAGATTAGTGATGAGAGACTAGAAGAGTACTTCAATTACCTGAAAGAATATAGAGTGAAAATTAACTAAGAGAGAGAGAGAGAGAGAGAGAGAGAATCATAATAATCTCCACTTATCACTGTCCCTCATATACAGCATTCCATGCACTTTTCCCTTATTTCTCTCCATCTAATACTCTTTCACTATATTTTCATGCAGCACAGGCGGCCTTCCTCTCACACCAACCCCTTTAATCTTACTGTCATACACTCTCCATGTAAACCCCCTGTCTTGCCCAAAACTACCTCAAAGCAGTAAGTTTCACCCACTCTACCACTATACAACTCATTCCCTTTGCATTCCCTGCCTTACCAAATCTCTAATACTTCCCTTCATTACTTTCTTCATTCCATCTTGTCATATCACATGCTCTCATCAAATTACTCATTTCCACAGCCTTGATTCTTGACCTCAGTGACCTGTCCCATTCCCATGTTTTGGCAAAATAGGTTTAGATCAGGAGGACTATGCTGGCCCTTAATCCTTTCCACAGTTCCATACTTACACCTCTACCCTTCACTATTCTATTAAGTGAACCACAGTGATTCTTCTACCCTGTACTGCTCTCTCCCTTATCTCTCCTTCCATATTATCAAAATCACCCAAGATAGCTCCCAAATACTTAAATTCTGTCAACTCCTCCAGTCTTTCTCCCCTATATCTCAAACACAGTTAGTGCACTTTCTTCTCTCATTCTATTGGGCTTTGAAAAATCTATACCTTCACTCTATTTCCATTCAAACACCATTACTTTACTTTAACTCACACTTGTCTTCAAATGCCTAAACTTACACACATCGTAAAACACACTTACACCCTTCTGCAACTCCTCTTTGCTCTCAGCAGCAACATGGTATAATCCGCCAACAAGTTAGTCACTAGCCACTATACATCACCACCACTCTCCATCTCTACACCCCTTTTCCCTAGTTTTGCCTTCATCTCTTATATCACTACATCCATATGTATGTTAAAAAGCCATGGTGACATCACACAGCCCTGCCTCACACCCATATATACATAGAAACATTTGCTCAGCTCTCCATGCACTCTTACACATGCAAATGTTCCTCTTAAGAAAGAATTCACACCAAACAGTTGTCCCCCTACCCCATATATATCCTTAAAACATTCTATGAAGCATTACATTCGACTTTGTCATATACTTTCTCCTGTTCCATGAAAGCTGCATACAGCTTCTCACCTTTTGCTACGTACTTTTCTGTAGTCATTCTCGCCACAAAAATCTGGTTCACACATCTCCTACCATATTACCTGAGATTACAAGACTAAGGGCTGAGGTGGATCACAGTATGAACATCTGTGCTGGTTATTTTTCATGTTGAAGGCTCCAGTCATGGACAAAAGTCCACATCAAGGCTGGGCCTTAATTGAAATATAGAGAGAATTATGAAACGGAGAAGGAAAAGACAAGGGAAAGTATTTACGAATTTTTGAGAAAGTGAAAGACCTGTCCTCTGAAATGTACCAGGTCATAGTTATTGGGAAAGAAAGAAAGAAGGAAAGAATGAAACTTGCCAAAAAAATGAGTAAAATAAGAATAATACATAGAAAACAAAGGTGAGTTAGAGGAACAGGCTGAGAGAGTGTATATGTACGTGGGAAGCTGGGATGTGGTAAATATCTCCATATGGACTGCTGTTGTGAGCAAAAACACAATCATTTCTATTACTAACCTGAAGATACACCACGAAATAGACTTTCATCGACTGAAGAGGAACGACGGGGAGAGGGCAGCTGATCCCATATGTCATCTGTAATGTTTGTCTGTAATTTCATAAAGAAATAAGAAAATTTAAATCAAATGATTCTTAACAGGCCAGAGTTTTGTACATAAGCAATCAGTTGAGACACAGAATAAAGTGTGTGCATCTTTTATGAATTCTGAAAAGCTTATGATAAAATAAACAGAAAAGCTCTCTGGGAAGTTCTACTTGCATATGATAGTCACATAATGTGTGATCTTGGTTACCTCACACTATAATATTTCAGTACAGAGACATTCTGTGTTACATGCATTACCCAACACTCACCCTAAATATGGCAGTTCAAATGGACAAGCAGTAAAGAAGGAGTTTCCCCTAATTTGTTTGTTTCTTCCAGATAATGTTGAAAATTTAAGCCTGACTTATAATTGCATGCTTCCTGAGGAATTACATGTAATCAAGTTTGTATTTAGGTGTGTACGAGACTGAGTGTATCATTAAATATATAATTATTATTTCGTACAAGTCATATACTAGTAGTTATCACATGCTATGAAAAACTGTCTTTTCTTAATGCATACAAGACTTGGAGGTAATAGCATCCACTAACTGTAATTATCTGAATGCTTTAAATGATTAATTCCAGCATGGGCCCACGTCGCATGACCAATGAGTACATATGCACCCAACTTTCCACTGAAACAAATTTACCTCCAGTTCTTCATATTCACCTGCAGCAACCTATAACAACATCCAAAGCACTCACCCACAGTGTTCTACTGTTCCACCTCTATCATCACTCCAAACCACCTACCTTCAGTGCTTCAGTCTTCTTCCATACTATATCTAGTAATTACCTATTTATACTGTTTGGGGAGGATGTTTTACACTCATGGTGCCCCATCTCTTGAACATTCTCTACTATCACACAATTTTTTAAATCCATGTATGTAGTCTTCAAAAACTATGTTCTTAGCCATATTATTCTATTCATTCACCACTCTTATCCTATTAAAATACTTCTTTACAACTTTCTTAACAAGTTTCTTGCTTAATTTCATTTTATGTCTCTTGGTTGTCCTATCCCTACATATCTAGAAGAACTGTTTTCTTTCAACGTCATCGACATGTCTCAAAAAACTTGAAGGCCACCCCTCATCCCTCTCATCCAAAGCTGGCAAACTGCAGGCCCCTAGCCTTTTTTCTGTAACTTAGCTTTCTGAAAATTCTGATGTACCTTCTTTGTTGCTCTCCTTTGGACTTCCTCTTTTAGCTCTCTGTGCATCTGTGGGTGCGGTGACCAAACTATAGAAGTATATTCTACTAGAAGTTCTGACTTTATGTAGGTTGGGATCACCTTGCTGAGTACTTCCTTATCCATGAACTTAATTCATTTCTAATATTTACCGGCAGGTCTTTGATTTCGTAACTATTTTTTCAAAGCGGGACTCTGGCAGCAGATTAGGGTTGATGTTAACTCCTAATTCTCTCTCATATGCACATTCCTATTGCTTATTTCCTGCTAGATGATAATCATGTTGAAGTCTTCTCTCCCGTTAACCCATCCTCATTACTTTACATTTACTCGGGATAACTTCATCAACCATATATCAAACTTTTTTGAAGGCTGTCAAGGTCCCCTTGTTATGTGATGAAATCCTTTTTGCTTTTCACTTCCATCATTACCTTTCCATCATCTGCAAACATATTCAGGTAGGATTCCATACCTCCTGGGAAGTCTCATATAGATCAGAAAAGAGTAGCGGCCCTACAGTAGAACCCTGCGGCACTCCAATGGTGACCTACACTCACTTTAAAAAGGTTCCCCGACATACTTTCCTTGTTTCCATCCAGTAAGATGATCCCTCCATTAAAGGAATCTCTCCCTAAATCCTACCTGGTGATCCACCCTCTTTACTAGTCTCCCATGAGTTACAGTGTCGAATTCTTTCTGGCATTCTATATTCAAACAATCCACCTAGCCTTACCTTCTCTCTGACTGAACCTTCTCGTAGAAACGTAAGAGGTTCGTTACACATGACCTCATTTACTTTAAATCGTCCTGTTTTTCTCTTAGATAATTTCTCCTTTGTAAAATGTCAACCGTTTGCATTCTGGTTTTTTCTCGAAACCTTTACAGACCACAATGGTCAGGGAGACTGGTCTGTAGTTCAGTGCATCCTTCCTGTCTCCTTTATTGTATATAGTTATGCGTTTGCCCTTTTCCACTCTCTTGGCACTTTGCTTTTCTCCAGCTACACCTTGAACAACACTTCTGCGTTAGCACATTTGGTGAAATTTCATCAGGAACATGAGCCTTGTATGGGTTAAGACCATTTAGTAATTGTTAATGCCTTTTTTCGATAACTCAGTGCTTTCTAAAATTTCTTGTTAATGTCTTTCTTCGATAACTCAGTGCTGTCTAAAATCTCTTTCCCATTCCATCTCATTATTGTTAGGATTGTAGTGTCTTGCACTGCGAAAACGGTTTCGAACGTGTTATCTATCTCCTCACACATCCTTATATCCTGAGTCCCTCAGCCAGTTTTGTTGCTCTTTAGCTGATAATTTACTCCTGATGAATTTATGGAATGGTTTTGGATTATCTCCTGCCTTGTCCACAATACTATTTTCAAATTTTCGTTATTCCTCCTTTGATATCCTGTTTTACTCGTTTCTTGTTCTTTTTGTACCTTGCAAAAGCTGGCTGGCTACAAAGTCGCCCACATATTCGTCACTGTACATCTCAAGACTCCTTTGCTTTTCATATCTTTTATTCAACCATTTTCTCCCGTTTCTTAACTTTTTCTCTGTATAAGAGAGTTGACTACCTATGCTCCTACTCCTTCATTGTAAATTTCACAGACCTTTTCACCACAATGCTCTGGTTCCTGAATACTGAACTCTACCTCCAAATTTATGTTACCAGTGTGTGTGTGTGTGTGTGTGTGTGTGTGTGTGTGTGTGTGTGTGTGTGTGTGTGTTTGCGTGTACGTGTATATGTCCAGGCACGCGTATTTGTCTGTTTGGGATCGTCTTCTTTCCAAGACGCTTTAAGATTGTGAAGGTTTACAAATATTGATATAGCTGGTCTAGTCACTCACGCGACTCCTTATAGTTTTTAATCAGTATGACATCCTCTTAAACGTAGTTTTATTACCAAAGATTGTTAGTGACATTTACGTCAACATCATCAGAAAGGCATCAGAAGACTTCGTCAAGATCAAAGTTTGTTTATAAGCAACACAGGGACCAAAACCTTCAGTTGCAGCCATCCTCCGTCTCTATGAAAATAAACATTTGACGAAAATTCTATCTATTCTAATTTTAACTCTGGTCACTTCGGTGAAACATAGTTCAGGAATCCCTAAGTTAGTCACGTATGGCTGTGAGGGAACCATTCAGAAGTTGTTGTGGCTGTCTTATTGATATGTTTGATCTTTTGATGTACGTAGTATTCCATGGCGCTGGTGGAGTCGGAGGTCCACAGAGATGGCCACAGTTGCAGTCAAAGACTTGGTGCAGCTCGTTGAACTTGCTTTCACTATCAAACACTCACCTGATGCGACCAGTGCCTCCAGTAACGAGTAGACCACAAAACACCTTCAACTTAATCAACCCTCACTGACAACCCGTCCTTCTCCTCGTCATATCCCATCTCTGCCCTCGTCACAACCCATCCCTCCCCTGATCACAATCCCATCCCTCCCCTGATCACAAGTCAACCTTCGCCTAATCACAACCCATCCCTCCCCTGGTCACACCCTATCCCTCCTCTGGTCACAAGCCATCCTTCCCCATACATCCACGCCAGCAGCCTTTCCCCCCGCGGTCATTATCGCCCAGGAACTCATGCATCAGAAGGCTCTTGAAGGTGTCAACTGCTTCCCTGACTCCTCACCGACGCAGACTCACTACTGAAAGCTCTCTCTCTCTCTCTCTCTCTCTCTCTCTCTCTCTCTCTCTCTCTCTCTCTCTCTCTCTCTCTCTCTCTC
>JAUUDW010519758.1:0-12202 GCA_032361385.1 Panulirus guttatus | reverse complement strand
GACAACCGGACTGGATACTAATGGTTCGACCGAGGAGTGTTGGTGTGATGCCCCCGAACCATCTTACGTCGTTCGTGTCAGGATTTCTGGTCTTTCCTGTCTCATTAAAACTAACCGACCTCGTTAGTCTCAGCATCTCTCGTGTGCATTATACACCTGTCATCCTCTTTTTTGCCTCCCTCGTTTGCGCTTCTTTCTCCTCCCTTCACTTTTCTCACTGCGAACCACGAAATTCAAAGTGATGTCAGATGAGAGGGAAAGGAGGATTAGTTGGGAGGGAGTGAAAATTTTAATTTCACCTTCGCACTATTTCTCATCCTCTCTTTCTTTGTGCCTTTTAGCATTGTTCCTCATTAAAAAGAGGCGAGGGAGGTAGATACACAGGCAAAGTACTCCGGTGTTTGGTGTAATTCTTACTCTTTTTCATGCTTCATTTACAGCCTGGTCCGGGTGAGGACTTTTGTCAGTGACTGTTGCCTTCGTCGGGGAAAAACAGGAAAACTATGTAGCAGTGCCAACACCACCACCAACGACGCCGTTTTGTAGCACAGTTTTCCATATGTGCAGGTTAGTGTGGTATCACTTCCGTTAGCTACTACCACAACGCATCCAGAGAGTAACATCACGAGAGAATATTTCCATTTATGTCAAAGGTTTCCGTTACAGAAAAAATTCTTCAGGGAGGTCAGACTTTGAATGAAGCATTTTGTTTTTTCCTAGGCAAAATGAATAGAGAAGAAAAGGAGAAATTATTTATTTTTCTTAAGGATGTAGAAAACCTGGATTTGAGAAAGGGAAAGGTCGTAGTTGTTAGAGAAAAAACATAGGAAAATCCTAAAGCTTATCAGTGTCGGGAGAGAAATGAATATCACAACATACTACCCTTGAGTTACCATTTGCCACAAAAGTCATATGACGAATTAGAATGCGTGTATTGGATGGTCTAGCTAATGGCATGGGTACATAAGCAATGGGTTCTCGTGAGCAAAAACTGTTAAGTAGTGTCTAAAGAAGAGGGAAAGATAATCTAGAAAGCGTCGCATAGAAAGTGGGTCATGTTCTGAGATCTATTTGAGAAAAAAGATGTATCTGATTGCTCTGAACTCGACCCTTTCATAAAGTATTTCGGGCTAGAACCGCCTCTGTTGTGGGAGCAGTAATACACATACAAAAACAAGTCAGTCCTTCGTATTATCAGAGCAAACATTCAACAGAGAAGAATCTTTTCTTCTTGTAACTTGCAACCTTAAAAGTTCTTCCCAAATATCCCTTATTTGCATTTTTCTGTTTTGATCTACATCAGTATGAGCTGAATTGCATTTGCCATAACTGGGATCAGGATTTCAATACGTCAGGTCACTTTGGTTACTTCATAGTCATTTTTGTATATAATTTTACTCTCTGGTTTTGTGTCGTCAGCAAATTTAGAGAATCTGAAAGTTAAGTTTGATTCTAGAGTAGGACCAATGACTGAGACTTGTATTGTAACACTAGTTTTAAGAATTCGGGTGTTTTTCCCTTTATTGTTATTCTTTGTTTTCTGTTTGTATGTAATTCTTTCATCTAAGTGCTATTTTTTCTATCAGTTCCAGCAAGGTAAGTTTTTTATCTTGTATTTTGATTTTTTACATGGACTTTCATCAGAGGCTTGATGGAAGCCCATATAGGTAACATCAGATTCTAGTTTTATGTCCAACATGTTTTATGTATCATGGAAAAGTTCCAGTAAATTGGTAGCACAGAAAGTATGATTATGGTATCTCTGTTGACCAAGAAATTTGTCAGTTTATTTAGAATAATAGTTTTCGTTATCCCGAGTTCTAAGGATGGGATAATTGGATAATGATTTGCTGGAAGTTTTTTTATTATCTTATCTTTAGACACAGTAGTGACATTTGTCAGATTCCAGTCCTCAAGCACTGTCCATCTTATAATGATATAGGAACCAAATTTATCAGCGGATGTGTCAGTGTTGAGTGTAACGGTCATCCAGTAAAGAGAGGAGGAAGAATCAACATAGAAATGTTATAATTTGTAGAAAGTTTTCATGAAAATGTTGAAGCAAATTGTTGACTGAAGGGGTTACAGTTTATCAGAACATCGGGGAAGAGAAGAACATTTGCAATTTAAGATGTTCAAAGGAATAAACATGTAAACCTTATGAAAAGCAGGGAGGTAGGCGAGGTGAATAAATGTGGTGTAAAATGATGAAATAGAAACAATTAGATATTCAAAAATTGTGGTATTAACTGCGGTATAATTTTAGATTGTATTTCACGGTAGATATCGTGTCGTAGATGCATAAAGACTTTGTCATCGCTGTGCAACTGCCAGGAGTCTGCTTGGACATGCTAATGATTGGTCTGGTCCGCTATGCCACAACCGGAAAGCACGTCTTGCGGAAGATGCCATCGCCGTTGCTTCTGCTTCGGGGTTCCCACGCCTTAACGATTTCAGTGGCGAGTAATGCGAGCGTGATGGGAGGAGGTAAATAATCATTCTTTTAATCCACTCTCAAAGAGCCATGATCTTCAATGGAATGGGAAGTTATGTAGTCATCACTTGTTCAGTAATGAGGCAGAAATATTTTCAAAACGCACGACTCGAGTGAAGTGAGAGACTCAAGCAGCTAATATCACTCACCGAACGAGTATTCAAGCAAGAGGAGAGCTGGATAGGGGGGTGAGGAATTCATACTGGTCAGCGTGAGAACATTCACTGCATACAGTAGAGTCACGTTCTCTTGGGCCAACGACACCCGAGTGAGGGGAGCGAGAGCCTGCGTCTCACACCCCCTATAAAGACGCAGAAAACTTTAGCTTTCAGAGTGAAGCTGTTTGCTGGTGCAGAGTGAGACGAAAGATGTGGCGTTACTGTGTTGTTATTATAAGAAAGTTTGTTGTAGTGTACAACAAGCTCAGGTGGTTGTAGAACACAACACAATCCCGAAGAAAAATAGTCTTCGTCCGTCTCTCTCATCACTAATACAGTCGGCACGTCCCCCAAATCGTGCTCCACTCTGAAGCAATTGTGAAGCAATTGCGTTCAAGTAAGTGCCCTAATGGAAGCTATGAATGTGGACGAGAAGCATGCTGAGAAAAGTGGAATATTATCTCGTCTTTTTCGTTGGAAGATTCGTCACGAAGTTCGTAAAGTTAGAGAAACCGACCATGACGTTTACCTGCTGTACTCCGCCGCCTGCAGTGTTAATGAGTCCGTGAGTCAGACACCTTCTTGATCTCCCATCATAGTAGCTTACTTTGAATGGCCTCATAAGAATCTTAAAGTTCATAATAATTCAATGTGATATGTATGTTCTCATGTTCATAGCATTCATTTTCTACCACATGTGGAAGCAATTGTAGCTGTTTACTCTAAGTAACATATTCAGGTGTTCAAGATACTTCAAATGTTATACACGCTCAAACTGTATTTATATTACTTGAGGCAGTATCATGGATGACCTTTCATTACTTCCTAGAGCTTGGTTAGGATGAAATCAGCAACCTCGTTCTCAATGTTTTATTGAAAATGGTCCCCATAATATCAGCTTATTACTCTGAATAAGGGAAGTAGTAACAAATGTGTTGTATATGATGTTTGTGAATGTTACTGCGGTAGATCTATAATCGTCAAGTCGAGGGAGTTTCACAAAATATATAACACATCCATCACTAATCTGAGCCTCAGGTCAGATTGTACGAAAATTGAATTCATTAAAATAAAGAATATATAGCTAAATATTCATATGTAGATCTGATGTAAATATTTAGGCAGTATGGTGAAAAATCAAAAGTATTATAGCTTTTTGAACGTCTCTCATTTTTTAAATAGTTACCCTATAACCTATTAACGTTTTCTTTGAATCAAAAGTAAACCATTTTCTATGAATAGAATTTATGGTAAACACCAGTATAATTGACTAATACAGTTCGTATGTTTTGTAATCTACCAAAAAGATTGTAAATGTAATAAGATCTCATAATCTACCAAAAATACCTCTTGAGTGTGATTTGGCCTGAAAAAAATAGCTTGCTAATGCTAAATCCAGCATCCTTGGTCATTTAGCAAATGAAATGAAATCGGTAAATTATTATAGTTCTCGGCTTTACTTTAGACGGAATGTAATTATAGATAAGCAAAGAATTATTGAAACTGCTGATGAGTGAAGGACAGGGAAGATGAAGGGAATGGAGAGGAGTTAACCATAGTTTTGTATTCAGGCATGTTGTAGAGAAAAGCTTCAGAAAAATCGAATGTAGGCCTATGAAGCTGTACGAAAATTAGATAAGCTATTGCCCTAAAGGACCTTGAAAGAAAAAAAAGAGAAATCGTCTGTGCAAGGGCTCCATGCATAGTGGGAGTGTACGTAGTTCTTGAATTATCATGAACACCTTGAGGAGAAGCTGAGAATTTTCCAAGTGATGGATGCAGCTTGACGATGATGGCCTTAATGACCCAGGCAGTTGATAAACCTAAAAAAGCCCAGACAACCAACCGATCAATCTTACCCTTCAAGTTACATCGCTGTTTCTCACACGTGCACAATTTGGCTCCGATCACAGTACGAGAGATATTGCCATCACGTGCTCATTAGCCAGCCTAAATACAACGTCGTCACTCTGGTACTCCTGTCCCGAAGGCGGGCGCACGGTCATAATTGTGCTGCATAACTGCCATAGAGCATTAGGTGGTGATAAACTTCACCACAGCCTACACAGCTTGGTTGGACCTCGTAAGAAAAGTGCAGGAACAATATAGGTGGAGAGAAGTGTGTGATCTTTCCGCCTCTGCTGCTCCTGCAGTTTCATCTGTACTCTCACAGTAGTTCTCAGTCAGGAGAGAACCCTCTGACCTGATAGCCTAAAACATCACCCGAAGACATATAACTCTGTCTAATGCACAATAAGTTACCCAGAAGATGTCTTGAGAAATAGACGAATGCCTGGTGTCTCCGCCTGCCCATTTCTTTTAAGTTTGACGGGTTTATCATCCACATTATCAGTGATTGTTTCGTTATATATATATATGTATATACTAGCAGAATTTTAGATTTTCTTATAACTTGAGGTCGATGTTATATCACAATACATGGCAGAATCTTCACTCATAAAACTTACCAGGTAACTAATGACGCCTTAAAAAGTTGACAACCAACGTAAATTCAAAATAGTTGCTTTTCCAGACGTCAGAAATTGTAACAGAATTTTCGCAGGGTAACGTAAAAGAAAATATTTAATTCCGTACTTTTCAACTCTAATGCCACTTTCTGGATGGATTAAACGATTTTTATTTACGCACACAAAGACTTTCTAATGCGCATATGTTACATCATTTTGTGTGACTACAGATACTGTCAATTAGTTTGACATGCACTTTAAAGAGGAAAACTGCTTATGTTTGTGTTCGTCTGTGATTAGATCGTGTAATGTAAACGATGCGCCTACATTCATTAGAACAATTTCTACTTTACACCAGGAACTAAGTCGAGCCATTGATTCATCTGGGAAAAGGATATCCATTAGAAATACGCAGTTGTTATCCTGTTGACTAGTCGGCATCGGTGGGTCATATAGCGTTTTGTCTACTTGGTTACTTTGCTTTCTTGCGAACATTAAGATTCTTGCAGTTATCTCTTACGGGGAGCGAAAAGGTCAGTTTGCGTTGCATCAACTTCAACAGGGTTGCGGGAGAGCCCATACCCATCGCTGTCTTGAAGGCTAAGCAAACGGCTGGGGTCCAGTGGCTCCAAGACGTTACCCTGTCTCACCGTAACCACGAGGCAAAATAGAATAGTCGGCAAAGTAGCGTTTGACCCACGATGCCGACTGGTCGGCAAAATAACCTGTACGCTGAAAATATTCCAGACCTCTGACAGAAAGCGTAATGGCGTGGATGAAAAAAGAAAATGATGGGTAGATTTTACATTTTTCAACTGTCAGAGGGTATTTAACATTACGCTAACTGGAAATTGATAAAGATGCTAAAATCCCAGGCAGGTACGAGAGTAATGATCCTTGATGGATCGAAAATTACCCAATCATCAGAGTTGCCATTTTCAAACTTAATTGGGCGTTTGCTGTTGCGTGAACTACATTGATTTGTCGCCCATCATCGCAACAGATCATCGATGCTAAGAGTTTTGAGTGACACATAAACTTCTGCATTTTTCCGTTAAGTTCCCTACGTCTTAGCTGGGTGTATATGTCCAAAAAACCAATTCGATATGGTTGTGATGGTCTCTCAGAATATAAGACGGTTCTGCCTGAATGTGAATGATTTTACCGGGAATTTCTTTGGCCAGCCTTTGTCGGGTCATTCCGGTGTGTATATGTTTTGTTATTGTTGTGTTTGTTTGGAGTGGATGTATCTGAAAGCTACTGAAGTGTAAGGCAGGGGTAAGCTTTTTATTTTTACTAGAGGGTTGTTTGTTAGCTTTGGAGTTATTTGGATGGGAATGGTCTAGTGCTGTTGTAGAGAACGGAGTGTCAAGCATAGTGAAGTTGGGTTGTATTAAGAGGATGATATACATGTGTTTCATACATGTTTATCGTGTCCTGCTTAAGCGAATTTACGCCAGGAACAGTAGGCCTCGTTGGCTCACATCCACCCTGTAAATATTATGTATAATGCACTGAATCAGGAGCTACCTGCCCACAGCCAATCACCACAGACTATATTATTGTAGTTTCCCCGACCACTTCATATGTCACTAACACTGACAGCATGTCGTTCCTTCTATACCACATCTCTCCAACTTGTTCCATCCCTCTATACACGCCTTTCACCCACCTGCATGTTCAGACCCCGATAACTTTAAGTTTTTTTCATTCCATCCTTCAGGAAACCACAGCTCATACGCGTCACTGGTAGAAATAGATGCAAGCATTATTGATATTTTAGTGTCTCAGTATAAACTACGTGTTAACGCTGCCATATAACTATAATGTGTTTAGTCTTATTTCATTTCGTTCTTTACGTTGTATTCGCAAATTCCAAAGGTATTCTGTTCTATCTTTCAAGCTCAATGTTATATGTCTGCAGGAGTGCAGACTCTGTTCCCTGAGCAGCAACAACGCGGTATGTAAGAAAAACAAGTTCACTTTCCCCACCGTAGCCTAGATACCGCGAGAGTTTCTGTTGGCAAGGCTGGCTTTCCCTGGCCAGCGTTCCGGTAATCCTCCATGTCACAGTTACCCAGGTCTCCCCATCATTGCCTGGCCTCCTACTGAGGACTTTTATACCAGTTCCCTGCACACAGTGGCAGGGAAAGTGTGCTGAAGGAGAGCTGAAAGCTCCCACTGACCCATATTTTCCCCACCGGGATGATTGGAGTGAAAGCGAGAGTCTGACCTCCGGATCTCTACAGTGGAATATCGTTACACGTGTAATGTAAATAGTTTCTGTATCAGTTTTGCAAGTTTTACGAAAGTCTCAAGAAACAACGTTTCTCGTGTCTGAACGTCGCACCAAAATGGGACCATAGCCTGAAATGCTGATAACTGTACATCATAACCGAGTTTCGTCCCCCGTGTATATAATGGACTCGCCCGTAAGCACCAGATTGTCATTAGCTCTACATTCTGGGTTAATAAAGAACGTGATAGACCCAAGAAATTCACCTTCTTTGTACCTACAGTAATCCTAATCATCGATAACATACGATAAAATCGGAGACCGTTCGACACACTTCCAAATAGAAATTAGAAAATCACAAGACGATCACTTGCACTACTGCAGATTACAGCACTGAAATCTATTTTGAATATTAAGTGATCTTCTGAGAACGCATTCTAAACCTGTATCAAAAGCCATATTAGAGATTAGGTGAAAAGAGAAAAGCCAATAATATTGTATTTTTACTTCATATACTACAGATTGGAATTATTATGCTGTTTACAACTCTAATATATAACTGTTTTACGTACTATTACTACCACACACAGACACACACACTCACACACACACAGATACATGAAATTTTACAGAAGTAGAGATAACAGGTAAGATTTGTTCTTCATGCCTGCCTTTCAAGACATGATGATCCTACACTCAGAAAATCCCATTTCATTGCCAGATTACCAAACCATTGAACCGTTTGGCAGTAAATCACTGAACAGTAAACAAACTATTTGGATTTACTTCCGTTATCAGTCGAAGTTGATATTTCTATGACATTGTTTCATCCAGTGTTTATTGTTCAGTAGGATTAGTTCCATTGCCACCTGAGAGTGTCAGTAACATTCAACTTTATGTACTCAAATATAATTTGGTAGAACGTATTTCAGGATGACAAATTAAACATAATTTTTTCCTCCCTTTAATCAATGTCTTAGATGGATTTACAAAGTTCTACTTGCTTTTTACGTCATCCATTCGACCAGCTTCCAAACACATTTTAGTAAAGTTTCTCTAGGGAAATTATCATAATCAAGAGACGAATACTTTGACATTAGCACAGCTGGTCATCACACCAGCTGCTAAATCAGTTATTCAAAATAAGAGTGAAAAAATAATTACAGGGTACATTTCTTGATATCCTGTATAGTATTTCACCAGCGAACAGCAAGACAACCTTGAAGGCAAAGTTTGCCAGAAACAAGAAATTTTAAAGGATGTCAAATTTGCTCACAGGTCCTACTGATTACTGAATAGAGCAGTTATAATCCACAGTATGCTGCTCTCAGTTCTTTATGGTAATCACTAATACTAAATTCGATTTGATGAAACACAAAGAACAAGCAATGGTTGCAACACTGAAACACATATAGTCAAAGTAACCGGTATTATTCTAGGAAAAACTGAACAGTGAAAAATCTTGAATGACTGACTAAACCTCAATTGGCGAAATGTGCAGCACAAAATGAATAGATACCAGATCTTCAGCCAAGATATCTGTTAAGCCTGGAATTGCTTACAGATCCGTCCATTTCAAAAGGATATAACTTTTCACAACTTCAGCACAGCACCTAATTGCACAGTCATCTAATTACAAAATCTATGTCTGTCAGGTGTAAGTAGAGGATCGTATCATTAAGCCATGGGACTGAAGGAAAATCTTTATCTTGAAACCACAATAACCATACATCTAACCTGTGGTGCGCATTGTGGAAAGAATAAGCATATTCTAGTTTCAGGCAGAACTGTGCCTATTGATGATAGGTAAAGAGTCTACAAGACTCCTTTACAATTTCATATAGCAAGGACCAGTGCATTACATAGTATATACAATATAAGTGAAATTTTGCAAAAAAGAATAAAAAAAGACATATGTGGATGATTTGAATTCAAGACGAAAAACAAAGACTGACCCAAAGTGAAAAAGGAAATACTTCATGGAATATCTAAAAAGAAAGTTCATTGAGTATACATAGAAGAATGTGACATGATTGAGCGTTGCATTAGTGAACGATCTTCCGAGCGATTGAAATAAATTCTGTATCCAGAAGAATTTAGGTTTGCAAATAAACAAACCAGAAATGAAAATACTTAAGATTCCTACTTTGAGTCACTTATTGCATCTAGTACAGAATACCTAATAAAATGTATGACACATGACAGATTATCACTGATTTGTTTATATGCAAAATCCTATTGGAGATTTTCTACTGAAAATCTACAGAGGATATTTTCAACTGAATATAAAGAATAAAAGTTAAGCAGCAGAAGCTCTAAGAGAAAGACCATATGTTGAAGTATTGAAAGCAAGTCACTCCACAGACAGCTTAGATATATGGTATTTAGTACCACTGTGCCACTTCTGAAATCATGATGAAATAAAGGAAACAAATAGCTAAGGATTGAAACCTATCAAATTCGGTGAAATCATCAAAATCGACAGCATGTTAGCTTATACTTGAGGTTCTAAAGTATAAAAACATGTCAACTGAAAAATAAAACTCTGAGCTGAAAGGCGGTATCATGTTTTCGTATGAAAAAAGCTTTGCTTAAGAAAAATGAGGTAGGACAAAGATGAACTTAGATATCTGCAAATTTCATTTGCACAAAATCCTATACCAAATACAGATTTTTTTTTTTAGACATAACTGACAGATCATTGTGCGCACTTCTTAAGTTCGACACACTACAACCTCTGTAAGAACACCTTTCTTACATATACGTCATGGAAAGACTTAACATCAGCTGTGTTATTTCAGCTGCTCGTCTACTGTGCCACCAGCAAATCCTCTTTGGCAGATAAAATTCATTTAGAAAAAAAAGGTATTTGAATGACTGACCTTCATCGCCCACGGAACTATCACCGTGAGAGGACTGTACAATCCTCTTCATATTTTCTTATTTTGAATGCATTCACACTACAGAGTTATACAATGTATTCTATCGTAGATTCTTATAACCCAGTTTTATATGAAAATGAGAATCGGTGATAACTCATTGATTCTCATTTTCCTCTCATCTAATGTTTTTCATATATTCTTTTCTACTTAATTCTCCACTTTTTCTAATGTTTACATCTTGCTTGTTTACAACGACAGCCTTTGAACACTCTTTTTATACAAATTCAGTTCACACTGTAAGCAAGTGGCACCTAATTTGCACAGAACAGATAAAGCAAGCACAACCCTTCAACAATTATTTTGATCACCGCAGGTGGTTTTTCAGCACGAAGTAAAGGATCTGGTTAATAAACCCCCCAAATGCTGAGGAGAATTCTGCACGTGCGGAATGCGGAAAAAAAAATTAAGTTTATTCAAGATATTAGCTCCCTATTCAAGCAAAAATATACTAAATTGATTCAGTAATTTTGGTCCAGTCATATCTTATCAGGAAAACCAAATTGGATAACATATATGATTCAGATATAAAATCGTAGGTAACTAGAAGTACTAACATTAACAAATGAATGAAGACACACACACCTTCATTACAGCTTCAATAAACCTAAAATCACTTCACTCTCGACAAACGCCCTTGTACTTCAGCCTCGACAGACGTACCTTCACTACACTCACGACAACACTGCCTTTGACCTTGACAAGTAAGGGTCAGTTCAATGACCAGGATTTGGGTGCATTTTCATTACACCATTTAATAAACCTAAGTTCACTTCACCATCAGCAAACACATGGCTATACCCTCAACACCACCCTTTGGCAGCCAAGGTTAAGGTGCTGATTTATAGGAAAGCGAAAGGAAAAAATATCTTATTACACAAAATTCGCAAGTAAAAGTGTTTCCCTCTGTACTATCATCCACCACCATGTCCAATACAGAGACATCACCAAAGGCATCTTCACTACACCACCAGAGGCATCTTCACTATACCCTTGATATACCTGAATTCGCTTCAACTTGACAAACACCTTTTTAATACACTTTCGACAGCAACTGCCTTTGAACTAACCCTCAAGGGTAAAGTGAAAAGACCAGGGTTAGGATACTAAATAATGGTAAGAAAACTGAAAATAAAGAATATGAAAATAATGAAAATGAGCAAAAACAAAGTTTTTGTTTCCTCAGGCGGAGGGAAGCGTGAAGAAAAACGTGTAAAAGATTAATACAAACATAGAGAGAGACTCACACATACATTCATGTATGCTTATGTGTATATAGATAGATATGTAGGGAGACAGATAGACAGATAGACAGATTCACAAATAAGATGAGACAAAGAGACGGAGTGATATGAGATCCCTGTATCTTAAAACAGACAGAGTAGCAATTGAAGCCCAGTATCGCATTCCAAACACGTATTAAAAAAGAGGAAAAGTAAATGTTGTGCAGCGAAGGGTAGCAAACTGAATATAGTCGAGGACAGACAGAATCGTACACAAATGAGACAACTTGGAAATAGGTATTAGCATTAACCCCATAGAATATGCCTTGCATATTCTGATCTGTGAATTTACTAAGACAGGACCTGAATACAGCAGAAACGCGTCATGCAGAATGACGGGTTTTACTGCCATAACGTTAAGTAAATGGAAGTATGAACTGCGCAAGATGAACGTTTGTCCACAATCTATGTCAGTGAATCATAACTCTGTGTTCAGGAAAAAAGAAGACTGTCCCGTAAATTCATTACTGTAAAGAACGATTTGATATTTACAATAGAACCCTTTTACCCCTATATTTTCTGCAGCACTAAACATTGCGAAGCTATATTACTTTCACTCCCTTTCAGAATGATAACATTCATAGGTAGACATTTTCTTTGTCATTATATACAAGGTTTATCATC
>JAUUDW010519537.1:0-12204 GCA_032361385.1 Panulirus guttatus | reverse complement strand
CAACTAAGTTTGTTTTGAATGATAAAGTCCAAGAAGGAGGTATTGTTTTTTCTTATTCCAACGTCATGACAGCACCAGTCACAACATCTACAATGGAGCTAATGGAACGTGAGTACCTTTAACCACCAAAGGAGAAGGAAGTTTACAAAGATATATATATGTGGTTCATCAAAACATATCAAAAAGTGAAATAAAGTTAGTGATGTATTATGGAGGAGATCAAAGTAGCACAACAGACTCAGTCAGTATCTGAAAGGTATATGACAGCGAGAAATGAGTACAGCAAAAAAAAAAAGGAACAGAAAATCATAAAAAGAATATTATGGACAAGATATAAAAAAAGAAATCAAAATCTTTGCCATAAATTCGTCAGGAGTAATAATTAATTAGTTAAAGATCAGCTTATCAGACTGAAGAATTCAGAGGGAAGAGTGTCAGAGGATGATACAGAGATTTAAATGACAAGTTCAAAAGTGCCTGTACGGTATACGACACTGAGATGGAACGAGGATAAGGACTTGGAAAGCATAGAAATTCCTGGGAAAGACATAGGCAGATCATTCATGTCTTGACCCTTATAAGGCTCATGGTCCTGGTAGAGTCTCTCTATATGTGTTAACACAAACAGTGTAGATACACTTAACAGACTGCTTGAAATACTGTGCAATATGTCACTAGAGGAGTGGTGAAAGGGATCAGATGTCATGCCTGTCTTTAGGGAATGAGACTAGGATGTTGCACTAAACTAAAGATTGGTCTTTCTTACGAGTTTGGTGTTTGAAACACTGGAGAAGATACTCAGAAAGCAAGTAAGTGAGTACACGCAAAAAAGAAATTATCTTAAGTAAGGAACAAGACAGGTTTAGCGGAAGATCATATATAACATATCTCTTAGGTTCCTATGACAGGGTGAGTTCTGTTTCAGTTAAAAGAGGATGGATAGATTATGTATCCTAGACTGCCAGAAACCGTCTGACACATTTCCAAATAAGAGGCTGGGAAAGAAGCAATTCTGCATGCAGGAACAAGAGAGACGCCTTTGACGGAAAAATTATATTAATGGAAGGGTACAGAGGGCACGTATCAGAGGAACCCCTTTCAGTGTGGGTTTGGGTCACAATGGCGTGTCCTGAAGCCAATGCTCTTCTTGATCTAAGAGGACTACTTATGTGTCAGAAGGAGTGGATGATGCTAGATGTTGCTGGAGCTCCACCTTGGGTGAATGTAATGGAGGTGAACTGTCTCCCGGCAAATATCAGAATAGGCTTTCTTCATATGGATACGAAAATATTCTTTAAACTATTTACAGAGTATATTAGGCCACAACTAGAGTGTACCCATCAAGTTTGGCCACCACATTTAGTGAAACACACAAAACAATAACAGAAGGTCCGGAGGAGGGTTATCAGGATAATAACAATATGAGAGCTAAGTTACTGTGTTGGGTTAGAGGGCATAAACTTGCCCATCATGCATGAGAGACTTGACACCAACCGTCCAGTTTCTAAACCAGTTTGATGATGTCGACAGAGACAAGTCCTTCAAATGATGCTGAGACAGGATCACCAAAGGCAATAATAATAAACAAAGCAAGACACTTGTTATGAAATAATGTGAAGAGGTACTTTTATATCATCAGAGTAGTGGGCGAACGGGATAGGCTTGGACATGAATTGCGAGTGTTGACGGTAGACAAATATTCTCCTTCCCCGTACTATACATATAGGATATTACATATACGTGTATCCACATAAACGAAGCTAACACACTCCTCACACCGCACAAGTGGGCAGTTACAAATAGGCAATTAAGCCATGGCGTACACAAAGAGACACTCACACCATCTGTCGTAAAGGCGCTGAGGATTAATGATGCTCTTTACCAGAGTCATAATATGCTTTAGTGAAGCACACAAACGAAATAAGACATAGCACAACACTCCCCACCCTCACCACCACCACTACAGCAAGAAATCCCTGCACATCCACCCAAACCAGTTTCTCTGGCACACTTTTCCGTTAATTAATCGGGTAATCAGGCATATTTATACCAGACGATAAGAAAAAACAATCAGGAATACATTTTCTCGTACGCAATGTGGATTTATGGCTATGTTTGCTGGAAGCGCGTAAGGAACCTGGTGAGCAAAGGCATTACGGTTTTTTAGAGCAACGCATGCAAGGAAATATTCCTTTTCCTTCAGCTTGATCACAACCGTTCCGAATAAGGCCACGGTAGGCTGCTTCGTGGGGTCCAGCTTTTTGAACCACTCTTCCACAATTTTTTAAACGGCCCTGCCTGGAGTAACCCATATCTTGCAAAAAATGTTGAAACTGTTTTACATTTCTTTTTACGGCCGTGCCTAGGGTTACCCATACCTTACAAAAACATGTTGAATCAATACAAAACCTATTTGGTCCTATTTAGTCATAGACTTTCTTTCTAGCAGCAGAAAGCTTGATAGAGGAATGTAGGTTAATTGCAAATTCCTGAACTGCACTGCTACAATCTTTCACAGCTTTGCACGGTTAATTGCAAATTCCTGAACTGGATTGCCATAATCTTTCACAGCTTTGCGAAAAGCATTGTGATTGACATGCAGACTGCATAAACCAAAATCTATCAAACCTGGAGAACCTGTACGTTTGACTCTTCAGTGATCATTCTCCACAAACCTTTGTTCACGTTCGGCCTATCACTTCCTAAAGCCACATTTAATTTCGGACTCAAACCATATTCATCCAATTTTCCTCAAATATTTGTACTTTTCATAACAAACGCTCTAAGTCTGGTGAAAAAAGATTTTCGCAAAAATCTTGTAGTGAGAAATAATCTTACATGCAGCTCAAGACGTCTTTTATAGTCACCTACAGCTGCAACCTCATCATGCAAGATGTAAATGGCGATGACGATTTCTTAACAGCATCTATCAATGATCGTGAAGCGCTGGTCCTGCGCCATCGAGCAACCGGTGATAAGGTTTTAGTTCTTGACAGTTGGAAAAAAAAAAAAATCTGGGCTGTATCTGAATATAAAACCTCAGCTTTAAATGTTGCTGGTACACAGTCATGTAACCTACAAGAACTATTCTCACATTCTGTTTGCAGTGACCAAATAACCTCTGTTTTTTTTTTTTTAATCTTTGCCAAATTTATAACTTCATGTCGCTTTCCTGTGAGACGATAGTGGCGTGCTAAGACAAGCCTAGCTTGATAAGGCTTTGTATGCTTTTTGGGCACAGGTATTCCTTCACTTCTGTACAACTTGTAATTTGCTACGTATCATATGAAGGTATAAGCACACATTGCAACATCATTATTATCCTACTTAACATTCTTACTTGGCAAGACAAACAGTCAAATTCATGGTGAGAACTCTCATTCAGCCATCATTTTATTCTTCATTCATGGCTCCCGTTGCGGTCAGTATTTTTCCTTTCCACGATTCTTGGAATTTTGTTTTCCCCTTTCAGGCATCCTCACTTAATTAGCGATTGGCAAAAAGCAATTTAAGACTTGGAAAGGTTGTGCTGTTGCTAAATTCCCATTTAATTCAAACTCATTTTGCGCTTTATGCAATATGAATTAGAAATCTATAACAGATCGTACAGTCGAAGCTGTTCTTACCATCTTGAGAACATGTCCTGTTTTGAGTTTTAAAATTTTACTGCAAACAATGTGTGAAGAATGCAGCCATTAGACTCGGGTCTTCTTGTTTTGCTTACGAACTTATTATCTTGACTGTGAAAGAGATATGTTTCTGCTTACATTAATCCTAATAGCCAGCCCAATTTCCCGTTTGGAGAAATATTCAAAACCTTAAACAACGGCTCAAAAAATCAGGATTTTCTTTCCTTAGAGAACGGTGGGAGAAAATCAAGCATTGTCGAAAACCAGGAAAAATCAGGATTAGTCTGGTGGTGACCCAGGGACTGCTGCTCTCACCTCCACACCACCATCCCCTTCACTACACACACACACACACACACACACACACGGGCGTCTGTGGTGTAGTGGTTAGCGTGGCTGACGCGCAGGCCCGCCAGGGTTCTTTTACTGGGCGCGGCTGCTGGTCCACAGTTACCTCATCTGTTCATCCTCTCCTGCTCGGTAAGTAGGAGTATCTGGCTTAGGCTGCGGTGTGTTTGTGTCTAAACATATGAGCAAAGGTAGGCAACACGCGTGTAAAACACACAATCAGTAATCACAAATAATAATCACACAGACACAGACTCACACACAGACACAGACACACACACACACACACACACAGACAAACATACACACACACACACATACTCTCCCCTCACACCTGCACACATGCCTCCCATGCCATACATACTCAGCTTACCTCAGGCCCGCCTGCTGGTAGTGGCATACGCCCCCTCACAACTTACCTGAAAAAGGGAAGAGAGAATGGTTATTAAAAGAGTATGACCCAGCACAGCTGTAGGAGGGAGGCCACACTAATGGCGTCTAGCTCTTCCTCCCCAGTGAATAATGCTTCTGTGGCTCGACACAGCAGAATAATTACATAAAAAAAATCAATAATCTGACAGCTAAATTGGCAAGTGAAATGAGAAACTGGTAAAAAAAGATAAAAAAACGCTACGTTCATCATAAATGGCGGTAGGAGATATAGCTGAATGATAAACTGGAAATATCATGCACTATACTGCATAGGGGATAATACTGTCCCAGCAGGCATGGCAGATGGGGAGTAAAATAGGCTGTCTCAATGTGGGGAAGCGTTTTGAAAACATTCAGTCACCTGCAGAACAAGGGAACTATCTATCTTATGTGCTCGTCCTTGCTGGTCACTAATAACACGAGTGTTCATGGTACGTCAGTTCACAAGAACCATTGGTGTCCGTGGCTGGTCCCGTCACCAATGAAAAGGACGTTCATAGCTGTTCGACCTACTATTACCATACGTCCGTAGTTGGGCTGTCACCAATACCATTGGCGGGTGGCGTCTGTGGCTATTCATGTCACACGTGTCATGCGGCTTCATGGCTGATCTCTCACCAAAGGAATGGTGTGTCCGTGGCTAGCCGTGTCATCAGTAATGTACGTGTTCCTGGCTAACTGCATGGCCAAGAACATGGGAGGTCCGTGGCTGTCCGTATCATTAGTAACACGGGGATCACTGTCTGTGCGTGACACTACTAGCGTGACGATTTGTTCTCTCCCGTGGCACAGGTAACGCCAGGGGGTCACTAGTTGTGTGGTTCGTATGGTTCGTAACTGTCCGAGTTACTATTAAGAAGGGATCTTATGGCTGTCCGTGTCACTGGTAACATGGGGTACGTGGCAGTCATTGTCAACAGGCATACTGAGGTCCGTAGCTGTCCTTGTCACTAAGAACAAGAGATCTGTGACAGCGTCCATCACCAAAGACATATGACAGCCTCTGGCTAATTGTGTCCTTCGACACCTGAGGTCCGTGGCCATCCAAACCAGAGGTTCCATAGGGTCCGTTGATGTCTGTCCGTGTCACGGGCAACATCAAGGACCAAAGCTCCGTGTGTATCAACAGCAATAATGTATACGTACACCCGCCGTCTACTTTACATCAAAAGCCCAAGATAAACAAGGACATGACACAAGAGAGAGAGAGAGAGCCGTCTGGTCTTGTGTACAGAGCTATGCACAGGATAATATCTGCCCATGGTCCATCGGCTCGTGTAAACAGAACAATAATCACGTGGTATTGAGGAAGACGGACACAGATATTCTGCTACATATACAGAGAACGAACGCATATGATAGACTTTTATTCATCTATTCTTCTCATTCTTCTTATCCAGGATATGAGATGCTTTTCCCACTATTTGGAAATTCAATTAAACAGAGCGATTGGTTATGAGTTCAGTCGGTTCAGTCTAAGCGACTCGGACATCTGAAACAGTCTTCAGTTCAGTTTCAATACTTTATTCCTTGATAGAGGAATCGGGATCCAAGTGCTGTCACTAGGTATCCCTTTGGGAAACAGTCTTTCTCCAACAATGATTAGATTATCTTGTGTGAGGGCGTCATTGATGGAAGAATTTGTGCAGTGGGCATAAGTCATTAATGCCGGAATTACCGGATTTTGGGATCAGCAATAAAAGCTGATATATAGATTTGATGAATCTTTTCCAACCTGGCCTTAAACAGCTTGGGTATAGTTAGGTTTGGCTATCTCTGTGCGAAATCTTTTCCATATCGAGTTTCTAACATTTCTTGAATAACTCAAAGAAGAAATCTACCCCATTAGAGTGACAATGAGATGGTGGTTCAGAAAGTGAGACCAAAAACTCATAATTCAAAGACTGGTGATAAAATTTTGTCATGTATGATAAGTTGGTATATAAAAGGCTGTAGCCATTCTCGAGACCAATCACAATTTCCTTTACAAGAAGCAAATAAACTCCACCTACCCCTAGATATGTCCCCTTCACCCATACTCTCACTGAAGTGTTGTCAATGTATAGAAAATAAATATACATAAAAAATAATAACAAAATCACTAGGACAACCACTATCGTAAGTAAATAACACTACCAGTATCACAATCACCACCATCATGTCATGGAAAATAGAGTAGCGCTCCGGTTATGGTAGCAGGCTGGGAATGCAGAATTTTTTATCATTATTTGTACTAAGTGGTTAGGAGGGGATAAAAAGAACCGGACAGGGAAGGCAAAGCGGGGGAACAGAAGATAGTTATGTTGTTGAGACTAGACTGGGTTGCTGACTATGCCTCTTCGGTGCCTACATACACTGTCTTTATATGTATATAACCCCTCCACCCCCAACCTAACCTAACCTTCCATTTTTGTCCAGCCCATGTCTCTCCCATTCCCTTGGATATCTCTCTACCTTCTCCTCCTCCGCTTCCTCCCTCTTATTCCTAACGTCTCCCGCCATTCGTTAACATCTTTGCTTCCTTCTTGCCCCTCTCCCTCTTGCCTTCCCCTGCCCACACGAGCAACTTTCAGAAGACGATGCTTGCTTGTTAAAAGACGAGACAACCACAATAGACATATGTCCCCATTATTTGCGGTGTAGTTCAGTTTCGAATCCCCATCACTTCTTTCACTGCCCCGATCTGTGGTCATAAATATAACGAACTAAAGACAAAAATAAGCTATGGAGAGGGGGGAAAAAATGCTCGGAAAAATGGGTTTCCTTCTACGCAACTGTAAATCTTGGCTAAAGAGAGTCTCCATCTGATAAACACGCGACGATAATGTCACCCATCAATATTTTAACTAAAATAAGATATAAACTTCACTGATCTACAATAATTACATGTTTTAAGTATCAACAAGGTATATTTAGCTCTTCTAATCATGCTAATTAAAGCCTGTGTGTGTTCTGCATGGTAAGAAAAAAAAATAGTGTTGAGCATGGTGCCGGCCGCCCAGGGTAACGAAAGGTTAGGGCGCCCTGAAGCTGTCCCAGGGCACTAGCAATAAGAAGGCCAGCTTTTGTTCACGCCCTTAAAACCCTCCCGTGGGAGCTTCACTTGCTCCTGCCGGCGGGATGACTATTTCCTGTGTTTCTGTTCACTCTGCTGCTGATACCACCTTCTCTTCCTCTCTCTCCCCGTTCCCAAACTTTGTTGTTGTGGTACTTCTTGTGGCGGCGTCATAAGGGGTTTGTGTCCCCTTCCCGGTGTCGTGTTTATTTCAACTGCTCATCTGTCATGAGCACTGGCTGTGGCGCAAATGACTGTGATGGAGAGGCAAAGTGGGGCTGGGATGATAGGGCAGTGCGCGCCGTCCTACTGTGCCTGTAGTGAGCGCACGGCGCATGGATAATTGTGGTGATGGTCTGTAGGCATGGAGGTTCGACACTGGTTTTGTGATGGTCCGTGGGCAGTCGTGTGGGAGGCCTGGCAGTGGTAGTGATGGCTGGTGGGCAGGCGTGTGGGAGGCCCGACAGTGACAGTGATGGCCCGTGGGAGCCCGACAGAGGGAGTGATGGCCCAAAGCCCGGCGTGTAGGAGGCCCGACGGCGGTAGTCATGGCCCGTGTGACCAGCGTAAGGGAAGCCCGACAGTAGTAGTAATATCATGCATCCGGTAGGCTCATAACCTATCGAAGTAAGGCTTTCCCCTTATGTCCATCCCTGAAAAAAGAGTCATCTTTTCCTAGAGATGTTCCTCTTGCTGTCTGATCTTCTTTTACAATTTCGACCAACTTTTCTATGTCATCCAGTCTCGAGTTCTTCTGTCATGTGTACCTTTTGGAAGGAGTGTACTTTCTCCCATTCTACTGAGGCAACTATTGTAATTGGCACCTTTCAATGTATTGAAAGTACTTTCCAATTCCAGACCCCGTCTCATCTCGTTTCTTGCTCTTTCTCTTCTACTTGTTCCTTTAATCAGGTGAAGAAGGTCCTCCTCCATACATTTTGTTAGTCAATGTCCACACTTTCCTTCCACACATATAGGAGGAGGTCTCAATGTGGGTGGAAAATGATCTTGCTCTTTCTTGGCACAAACTGATCTTTCAGAAGAGGGAAAAAGATGTTGACATATTTGCTATAAAGTGTCTCTATATTTCATTGCAGCCTCCTTAACATGCAAACTTGTTGGTGAAAACAGACTCCTAAATATCTCAAAGGCTGTGAGTGTTGCCCTTCCTGCGAATGATATCTATTCTTTCGTCCTGTAACACCATCCCTCTTGCTGTTAAGGCACTCTTCAAGTGAAGTGTACCAAACACCTAACAAGATCTGGAAGTTCTATCCTGATTTTGCAACAACTGCCTTTTCTTCTGTGTGTGTACAGGTATCCTGACGTGGTCCCACTCCTGCCATCACCAGAAGAATGCTCCTCCACTGTTATAGAACCTGATCCACCAACTGAATAACGACAAGCAGTTACACAAGCCTTACGCCGCTTGCCACATTAAGCCATAACTCTCTGCTTGCATGCAATCCTACATTGCCCTTAACTTGCTTTATATACTCTCATGACATCTTGGTGTTCAAGTACAAAGATGCCAGTGTGTTCATATTCTTTAAGTGTCAGTTACACTAAAGTGTTAGTACCCTGTTGAATACTCTTCCTAAACCGAAAAATCATATATATCTAATCATATCTAATAACTCTGATTCCTCAAGTACCATTATTAAGGAGAAAATGAAATTTAGGGTGTTTCGGTTTGCCCTAAACCATATCACCATTCACCATGAACTCCCTCGATGCATTCTCCTAATCTCAGTTCAATAACGTGTTCATAAATCTTTGATATATGTGGCAGAATCCCAGAAAACTGCAAAATTCTGTACTTTATTGATTCAAAGCAATGTTAAAGATTCTTGTCATCTGCTTAATCAATGCTTCCCATCATCCAAAATATATAAATCCATTTCTGAAAACAGTCTAGTCTCTTACTGCCCCCATTCTCAGCTGCTGTGTTACTTGCTATGGTGTCCCTACGAGTGGTTCTGTACTCCTTGAACTCCTCGTCTGCACATTGGTGGTGAGCGGAAGACGCCGTAAGAAAGACAGTGTCAATAGGGTGCAGCTTTATTGAGCTTGTGAGTAGTGCTTCGTGTACCCACTAGAGGTGGCAATGAAAGAAGGTGACGATGGTGATTGTGGTGGATGGTGGGTGGTGATGGCGTTGGCGGTGGTGGTGCTGTGTGGGTGTTGGTGTTGCTGCCGTGTTGGCTTTGTTTTCGCCGCTTTTCAGCAGGTGCTGGTACAGCACTGTGGGTGCTGTTTCTCTGTGCTTGGTGGTGTCGCTGCTGCCTTGTGGGTGCACTGGAGGTGACCCTGCTGTGTGAGGTGTTCGTGCACTCGTGTGGAAGCTGGTGATCCTCGCATGCGAGCGATGATGCTGGTGCTGTGTCAGGTACTTGTGCTGCTGGTGCTGTTCACGAGCTTCAATACGAGACAGGCAACCATTTACTGCTTTCAGTGTTAAATCTGCAGCTAACGATGTCACGCTAAAGTGCTGCTGTCTCACGCATCGTTCGCTGCTGATTACCTTTTGATGCTAATGATGATGTGGGATAGCGATTGACGATGATGACTTATTGATGACTGTATTTGCATTCATCTTGGTGAAATGGACGACGAAATCGCTGACACTCCTGACACAGTGATGGGAGCGAAAACAACCGTGTTATTGAGATAACAATCAAGTTACAATAATAAGTCTCTTGTTGTCTCCTGTTCCAGAGTCTTGGACATGCACAGCGAGATGGCTCAGTTTACGCTTATCACCTTGGGGATAACGATCCTACGACAATAACCCTCTCCAGCACTTACTTGTCCCACATCAGAGGCAATACACCAATAACACAAGACTTTATGATCTCCTGCAATAAACACCAGCCACTGTTTGGGAAAGTAACAGACATACCGTGTGTGTAATGACTTATTTGTACTGTGTGTGTGTGTGTGTGTGTGTGTGTGTGTGTGTGTGTGTGTGTGTGTGTGTGTGTGTATGTGTGCTTAACTTCCTATTCATATGGTACAGGGAGAAGTTTACTTGTGCGTGCGTTTGGGGTGCACTAATTCTTCTTCCAAGTGTTACAAGAAGAAAAGGGATAAACGCGGAAATCACAGCCGGGAAATTCGGTGACCATGTTTAAGAAAAAGCTTTATAGAGGACCTGAAACGTCCATCCCTTTTTGTCACGTTGATTAGCTGCAACTGAAGGGACTTAATCTTATACTGACGGAGGTCCACGAAGTCCTGAGGACGACCTGGGACGAACGATGACCTGTGATGGATGGTGAACTAGGGTGAGGGGAGTGGGGTAACCTGGGGTAGAGTGAAATTAGCTGTAAAAGGGGCGACCTGGGGTGAAGAGGACCTACAGTGGTTACTGATGATCGAAGATTGAGGAAGGAGTGAAACAGAAAAGTGTCTTGGGGAGAAAACATGAAATGCAATTGGATGTGGGGAGTGGCGGAGGAGGATCTGGGATGAAGAGGTCCTGGGGTGCAGCAGGACTCGTGGTGAAGGGGTTGTGGACTTTGGGCAGAGCAAGGATCTGGGATAGAGCGGATATTGAGGTGGAAGAGTTTAAAGGGGAAGAGGAAGTGAGGTGGAGGGAGAAGCGGGGGAGTGGCTCTAAGGTGGAAGAAAATAGTTTGGAAGGAGGGGTATCGGGGTGTGTGTGTGTGTGTGTGTGTGTGTGTGTGTGTGTGTGTGTGTGTGTGTGTGTGTGTGTGTGTGTGACCACCCATTTGAGTATATGGTACGGGAGTTTTAAACTCGTGGGGCCTTGGTCTATATTCTCACATTCCTCTGCCGCGAAATTCAAAATTTCTCGCTGATAACAGTATTCACATATCCCATCATGTCTGCGATATTTCTTCTTGAGGAGCTCTCTCACTTGACTTTTTCTGCCTTGTCTTTTGCCAAGAACAGCAATTCCCTTCAGCTGCCTCAGTATCTTCCATTTTGCCCCAACAGAAAGGGTAGAGGAGATGGAAGAAGTAATTCTATTAAATCTTTAGTCCTTAAGTAATTCTATGCTTCTTTAGCTCTTACGTAATTCCCTATCTCTTTAGCCCTAAAGTAATTCTCTCTCATAAACTCTTTTCTTCCTGCTTTATATAAGGCCTGGCCTCGATTAAGACCCTTGTCCGTGACTAGAGCCTTAGGTATATGTGAAAAACCTGGGACAAGCGTTGCATATCAACATCACCGTGACCTCTGAGGATGCCAAAGGCGGTTGTTCAAGCTCCCCTATTGCCCCTTCTCCTCTAGTGTGTGGATAGTTGGGAGGACTTTCTTCCTCCTCCCATGTAACTCACATCTCTTAAATCCAACACCAAACTTGACCCGTTTCGTTGGCCCTTCTTCAGCAGTTCTATGTCCTTCTTTAAGTGGAGAGACTAAGCTGGTGATGCATTCCCTAACTTGGGTCGGAAGAAGGTCGTACATAACATCTCGAACGTCTCCTTGTCCAAGTACTTGAAAACAATTTTGAAACTGACGCAGACGACCCATATATAATGCCCTTTTCTGGTGACAAGTTAGGCATCCTATCAACCCTTTAGGTCCGTCCGTCCTGCTGGATGGTTCTTGTAACTTGTTTCCCCTCTAGAAAACCGCATATACATGTGTGTGATTGTTCTCTGTATTAACTGTGATGCTTTCGTTGCTTTTGTGTATGTTTGTGTGTGTGTGTGTGTGTGTGTGTGTGTGTGTGTGTGTGTGTGTGTGTGTGTGTGTGTGTGTGTGTGT